>JAFVLL020005306.1:0-13108 GCA_021397915.2 Tor tambroides | reverse complement strand
AAAAAGACTGATATGTTCTCAGAATTGCGAGTTTATATCTCATAATTCTGACTTAATAACTCACATTTGGGTGTTTTATTCTGAGAAACCCCCCCCCCCCAAAAAACAAACAGAATTTTGAGTTCATATCTCGCAATTATTTATACTTATTTATACATAAGCTCTCAATTTTGAGAAATAAAGTAAATTCTGTGGGTAAATTATCCCTTTTATGTGGAAGCCCATTTCTGCCAATGAATAAAAAAAAAAGGTAATTGCGACTTTCACAATTCTGACTTTTTTCTCACTACTAATTCCATCCATAGTTCACCCAAAAATGGGGGTGAGTAAATAATGAAAGAATTTTCATTTTTGGGAGAACTATTCCTTTAAGCTAGGAATTGTAAAGTCATTATCACCACAGGGTTTCTTAACTGAAGGGTTTTTTTGTAACCGGCAGCAAAAATTACAGCAAATCACAGCAGTTTACTGCACTTCCAATGTGACAAACTATATAAAAAGCATCACAAGGCAGCACATTTAACATTCTTAAAGGTTAAGGATAACATCTGTATCTAATTCCCAGAATGAACCCGACGGCTAAAAACAAAACTTGGTGTTTAAAAATTTATGAGTGTTCTCATCTCAGAAGTACATGGCTGCATTGTTATTGGTGGTGTTTGACCACTAAAGACCTCTTAGTTATGCAGTATTTCCGCAATGCATTCACCCGGGCACAAAACCACTGAATCTCACTGGAGACATGGTGAGAGTTGACATTTAATGCAAAACCGAGGAACTCAGACCTTGATCTTGTTATAGGCTTGAATGAAGTTCTCAAAGCCCATGGCCAGCTCTAGATGGAACCGCAGCTCCTCCAGACGACTGAAGATACTGTCCTGTTGCTCTAGCTCTTCGTCGTCCTCTTCCTCGCTGTCATCTGCATTCATACACGTGCACAGAGATAAAGAAACACTACAATCTATCAAAGTTCACACAGTGAGGGTGTACTGTTGTGGAATATTGGCTGATACTACGCTGACCTATGTCAGTATTGAAAGTGTTATTTGCCAATGTCATTCCACACCACAGTCATACAAAGCCAATCAATCATCAGATTTAATTAGCCAAAACAATATCTTTAGCTCAATAAACACAGGACTTGTTTTCATTTTTTGAGAGCTTAGCAACAGTTGAACGTGATGTTTGTTTGTTGCATTTAAGTTATAGTTCCATTGAGTCGTGGTTGTTGATGTAGTCAGTAATTGTTTAATTGTGTTTGTGGATGATGTCAACATTTGTGTTCACACATGAGTTTAGCTGTTGTTTTTATGAATATATTTAGCTATTGTATTGCATTTAAAGATTTTGTTAGCTGTTGACCTAAGCTTGCAGATGCAGTTAGCGGTTGTGTTGTGTTTGTGTATGAAGCTAGCCGTGTTGTAGTCTGCTGTTGCGCTCTGTTACCAGATGTGGTTAGCTGATGTGCTATGTTAGTTGATATGGTTAACAGTTGTGCTGTTTTAGTGGTTGCGTCTTGCTGTTGCGTTATTTTAGTCTATATAGTTAGCCACTGTGCTATGTTAGCGGTTGTGTCTAGCTGTTGCGCTGTGTTAGTGGATGTAGCGTGTTCACGGACTAAGTTAGCTGTGGTTAGCTGTTGAGCTGTGCTAACAGATGTTAGCTGTTAGCTGTTGCACTATGTTAGCGGTTATGGTTAGCTGTTGTGCTGTGTTACGATACAATATAACTTTATTGACAGATACAGTAAGATATTATGTTGCGTTTAGGGATGTATTTGTGGATCTAGTTAGTCATAATGCTGTATTTGTAGATGCAGTTAGCAGTTGTTCTGTCCTGTTTTTGGGCATGCGTTCAGCCTTTGTGCTCTGTTTGCGGATATGGTTAGCATGTGCAGCTGTTTATGGATGCAGTTGTGATTGCATTACCAGACTGCCACTCCTCATTGAGCTGGCCTTCACTGCTGTTCTGCTCTTCATCTTCTTCAATCTCCATTCCGTTAGTAACTGGCCCACCTGGCTCTTCTTCACCATGGCTAACATCATCTTCCTCAGCCATTCCATTAAAACACTCCTCCTCTGGACTGCGTTTGTCATCAGCAGCACTAGCCAACCCATTAAGACCAGCTGCCTCTTCATCAGCCGGACTACTGTTGGATCCACCCCCATCGTCCTCCTCTTCATCATCATCTTCATCATCACTACGCTGCTCCTGGAGAAGCCTCTCCATAGATGCTCTGAGCTCCCTCAAATCATCATCCTCATACACACTGAGAGAGATACAGTCAGAAGTGAGTATGTGTGTGTGTGAGAGCAGGTACACATGCATGCAAGTTTTGTGTGTCTTACTCTTCAGGTTCAGACTGTTCATCCGCTTTATCCTCCAGATCTTCAATCTCCAGGTTGTTGTCAGGAGCGACTGCAACTTCAGGTTCTGCAGCATCACTGAACACTTTACTGAGGTCTGGTAAGGAGCACGTCCTCAGCATCTGATAGAACACACACACAAGTGATATCAAACATCATAAATCAGATACTCTCACAAGAAATTCAAAACAGAAATATTCATGTTCTTTTGAAGCAAACTCTAACTCTATACTCGAATACACCAAATGCAAAGTTCCCTCCTCAGTTTTCTAAGACTATTTATGAAAAATAAGCTGCAAAAATAGCTCAACCTGCAATCATGGTTGTGTTGTCATAGCCATGAGCATGTAAATGACAGGAAACATTTTAAAAAAATCCATTTGTTATCTAGAGGTGCAGGAAGTTCAGCAAACATTGTGCTGTGGGGTAGCACCTGTGTCTCTGCATAGACAGAAGGATCCTAATGTTAGAAACAAGCATTTGAAGTTTATTTTTAACAACATCCCTGATTATTTCAGTCTGACCTTCACAGTTTGTGCAGTACATTTCAGTGTGGATCGTTTTGTGAACCTGTCACAATGCAATGCAGGCTGTGCAAAGAGGTTGTCATTGAAGGATGAGGCAGAACCATCTATATTGCACCCAACAGCAAACTTAAATTATCACTGTTTTTCAGTTCATCTCACATGTAAAGAGAGTGTTACATGGAAGTCTTACAGGCACAGTAGCAAAAAGCATCCCATTTAAAGCTTAAGTGCAAAATGAAGTGCATAATGATTGTTTTAAAAAGCATATAGCCCCATCCCAAACTTGCAACATTGCTTTAACCAATGCTTTTAGCCTGGTCAGGATGTTCAAACAGAGCAATGTTTTGATACTGGCACATAGCCAGTGTTAACACTTTTAATAGTCATGATATAACTGAATTAGCATCAGATTCTTTCAAGTGAAACTTGGTGGAGATGTGGTTCAATACATGGGTTGTTGACTGAATGGAGGCAGATCTAAATGCACGCTTGCAGTCGATTGTACGAAAGAGGAACGGTTTAAGCTGATCAAATGATTGGAGAAATCCGACATACGTCACCAGAGAAAATCTGTTATTTCACTGGAAGACTGACATTATAGAAAATACATAGGGCCAGATTTACTAAACAGAGCAAATTAGCGTTAGAGCGCAATTTTATAAAAGCGCTGATGGGAGGGGAAAATTCTGCGTGTGATTTACTGATAATGCGCATATTAAAGAGCACAGACGCAGCCAGATCATTTCCATAATGACCAGCGCAATCTACCAAGAGCAGAGCAAATTACCGCCTGCTTTAAGACATGCTTTTTTTGGATGTTAAATAATGCCGCAAATACCAGTAATTTGATGAACACAAATGTTAGTAAATCGCATTGCGTGATTCATTTAAATACCCTCCTCCCATAAATTTTGCGTCTGAAAGAGAAACTCCTACAAATGCATATTCAATAATGTCAGGCACAAAAATAACTGTGTCCACACCTTTCCAGCGCTAATCCCTAACTGCGTGTCTTTAGTAAATCCTGACAGTCCTATTTTAACACCAAAAGACGGTTTGTGCTGGCGCAAGCTGTTAGTAAAACTGGCCCATAGAGTGAATTTCCATTTGCTGACATTAACATTAGTAAATCAATCTACATATTGTTGATTTTGCATATTAAACTAGAATAGGAGAAATTATTTTAACATTAGAAAAAAAATGTAACACTTTTAATACACATTTTTAGTTCTAAGTGTCTGAGAGCTATTTTTACAACTATTACAATGATTTTTGGTGCATGAAACCTTAACATATTAATTGGACTACAAAAGCATAGAAAATGGCTCTTTAATCAATATGAATTGGAACAAAAAAAATGCACATGCACAATCTCTAAGCTGCAGTTCGAAGTTATTCAATCTGAATCGTGCACAGGAATAAAACGACTTAGCTATTTAACACCCAGCAGGGACTTAAAATTGTCTCCACAGAGCAGAGGAGGGCTTTAATATCGGCGCAGTCATCCATCTCCATCACAGCCGTCGGTACGCTGTGTCGGTACGCACTGTGTTCTCGCACTTGCACAGTTGAGAGGAGTGCTAAACTACTGATTAAACAGACTGACAGGCTGCGCTGACGGCATTTAGTGTGTGTGTGATCTGACTGTCCAGTTGTCCAGAGGGTTGAGTGCAAGCAAGCCAAAAGGCCAAATGTGCGGGCGTGTTTGCAAAAGTGTGGGCGTGGGTGTGAATGTTAATGTGCTTTTGTGAGGGCAAAGAAAAGTATTTGTGTATCTGCGTCTGTGGGGTGGGCGAAAAAGTACACAGGCCAGCGCAAAGTCCTTTGGTTTACTGGCACATCAAGGATGTGGAAGAATCGCATTAATAACGCTCCACTCAGGAACTCAAATACACACACACACACACACACACACACACACACACACATTTAGCAGACCTTCCAGCACAGCAATGGCCTGAGGCACATCCACACTCATACATATGCCTATCCTCGCATGCACACGCCATTATGTGCGCACAAACACAAATTTCAGTCTGTGGAAAACAAATCACCCCAAACAAAAACTCTATGAGATGTACAAATCTGAGCTCCTCTATCATTCTATGCTAAGTGCTACACATTATCGAAGGCTGCAATCTGTTTCTCTTGCTATAGTGCCATCTCTTTCTTCCTCATAGTCTTTCTCTTGCTCTTTTTAGTGCTCTTTTCCTCTCTTGCCTTGTAGTGTAAGAGCTTCTGCTCTAATCAGTGTGATAAATGGCAGCAGTGGGGTCCTCCATTACTATGCTCTGTTATAGTCTCATATCTTTCGATTAAGACAAACACACACACACACACACACACACACCTGGATTTCTTCACAGTGTTGTTCTTGTAAGCTAAAACTATAACTATTAAACTGGAAAAAAAATTAAATTAACTAAAAAAAATATGATATACTGATGATATATGATATACTGATATAAATATAAATATGAACATTAGACGAAAAATGTGATCAACAAATATTAGAAAAAAAACCCAATGAAGAAATAGTTGTGTCAATTAACTGAAATAAGTTAGAGTTAAGGTACTAAAACTAAAAAAAATTAACTGAGGGGAAAAAAAAAATCCAAAATCCATAAAATTAACAAAACTAAACTAAAATTAAACTGAAGTCTGAAAATATTAAAATAAAAGCAAATATTAATAAATAATATATTAGTATATAAGTAATACACTAGCACTAGTTCTTCATAAAGTAGAACTATGCATATTTAAAATCATTAAAGGCCTCTGTAGTTTATCATCTGGTATTTCTGATGTTACACCCAGCTGTGCTGTGTTATATGGCTAATTACAGTGACACTTTTTTTCCTTAGGTAAAATCAGTTAGTTCTTTACACCACACGTTCATGAACAACCACCACCCACCCACAATGCTCCACCCTCCAGGCTAAGGTTTCCTAACTTTCTTGAACCATCCTACAACATGCCCCCTTGACTGTATTCCCACTAGCTTAACACATCAAAAAAAAGGCTTGGGTAACCCTCAAGTCTCTCTTCTCCTCTTCAGGTTTCTTATTTCCTCTCACAGAACAACTTGACAGACAGTAATCAGTCAGGTTTTAAGAGCTGATATTCACAGACTTGCTATCGGTCACTGAAATCCTGTGGCTGGTGGGAGATCGTCCGTCTTCATTTGGCTGGACTTATCTGCAGGATTCAACACTGATAACCACAAAATCGTACTGTCTCTCAATAATCCTGGGACTCACAGGAACTGTACTTTGCTGTTTTCAGTCCTACTTCACAAGGAGGGGAGAGGGGTAATGTCAGCTAACTATCGGGGTACCTCAGGGTTCGGTGCTCTGCCCCCTCCTCTTTATGAGACAACCTCAGAACAGATCTTGGCCTGCCCAACAGACATCTCAGCCCGGATGAAAGAACACCACCTCTAACTTAACTTAAAGGGATAGTTCACCCAAAAATGAAAATTCTGTCATTAATTATTTACTGTCATGTTGTTCCAAACCCAAAAGACCTTCGTTCATCTTTGGAACACAAATTAAGATATTTTTGATGAGATCTGAGAGATTTCTGACCCTCCATAGACAGTAAGGGAACTACCACGGTCAAGGCACAGAAACGCAGTAACGACATCGGTAAAACAGTCCATTTGACATCAGTGGTTCAAACGTAATTTTACGAAGCTACAAGAATACTTTTTCTGTGCAAAGACTGCGTTTCTGTGCCTTGATCGTGGTAGTACCCTTGCTGTCTATGGAGGGTCAGAAAGCTCTCCGATTTCATCAAAAATATCTTCATTTGTGTTCCGAAGATGAACGATGGTCTTACGGATTTGGAACGACATGAGGGTGAGTAATTAATGACAGAATTTTCATTTTTGGGTGAACTATCCCTTTAACTCCTTGTCTTCCTAGCCAGGAACCTGGAAATACTATTTGCAATATTGTCCGTGAAGTTCATTTGGCCGCCAAAGCCCACTTCTTGCAATCAGACCCTTAATATTTTAGAGCATGCTAAACAACTCCTTGTCCAGGTGCGTCATTTCTAGACTGGACTGTAATGCTTTTAGCTGGCCTTCCTGCGTGTGCAATCAAATCTCTCCAAATGATCCAGAATGCTGCGGCACGTCTGGTCTTCAATGAACCCAAGAGAGTGGACATTACGCCCCTCTTTGTCTCGCTCCACTGGCTGCCAGTTGCTGCCCTCATCAAGTTCAAGGCACAGAGGGTTGTGCACAGAAGAGTCACTGGATCTGCACCCTTGTCACTACAGTCGCTTTTGTGAATGCACATTACCTCTAGAAATCTGTGCTGCTGTTAACTCTTTCACGCAGTGTCTCACCTACATTTCTGTAGTAGTTAAGGCTGGAATAAACCACACAACAATATGATTTTTTCAGATTTCAATGTGATGTTTGCCCCAGTTTGACTCTAGTTGTAAATTTTGGGCATTATAAGATTTCACAGAAAATCGCAATGTGTATGATAGGCACAGACTTTGTTTTTGTTTTTTTTTTTATTCTATCCAGTTCAGAGGATATCAAACATGTTCGATATTTGAGCTGATATTACAACACATATTGTTTACATTTCTCAAGAGTTTCCTAGCAACGAGATCCATGTTTCTGTGTGAGTTTGTTCGGAAAGCCTGGTAGTGTTTGATTCTCAGATGTTTACTGTGTGATCAGATATTTACTGTATGAAGTGTGTGTATGATGCCTAGAGCTTTTTAAACCCGTTCAGATTCTAAAAGTCATGTAGTCTGTTCCTGTCTTTAGCATTTGAAGATCTGGCCAGAGTTTAGTGTCACTGATTTGCAGTCTGATCTAACATGCGAAAGAATGAAAACAAATATAGACACACTCAGTACAGTGGGGTTCCAGTGCTCACCTTTGGGTTGTTTGTGTCAAAGAGGCCAGTAGAGAGGCCGATGAGAAGTGCGTCACCATGCCTATGGGAGTGCAGTGGAGAGACAGAGCGGGAACGTGAGGTGACGGAAGAAGAGTCTTCCAATGAGGACTGAGCAGACAGGATGGCCAATGCTACTGTACGTCTGTGAGCTGGACTACTGCTTAGCTTTACAAACAGAGACTCATCTACTGAAAAAAGAAGAGGCCAACAAAAACTTCATTTGTTTTTTGGTTTTGACAGTGGAGTTTCAATCAAACTGGCATTCTTTAAGCTTCTGAGGATTAAGATTGTTAGAAAGTAAATTCATTTTAAAGGGGATACTGGAGTGCTTTGATATGGTGCATAATGAGACATGCTTGTGTGAGAGAGAGATAAGGTGTCTTAGCATTGCATTTGAGACTACCTGCAGGTTCAGGGTGTTTTTCTTCTCTTTGCATTATCTCTGTGCACTCTGCTTGTATTACTCTGCCCTCTGCTGGCCTAATATAAAAATAAAAAAAAACAAAGATTAAAGGGATAGTTCATTGAAAATATTAAAGTTATGTCCACTACTGTAAGATTTAAATTTGTTTTTTGAAGATATCAATATTTCAGCATTAATTAAAATACAGTAAAGACATTTATAATGTTACAAAAGATATCAAATAAATGCTGTTCTTTTGAACTTTCTATTTATTAAAGAATCCTGAAAAAAAAGTATCACTGATCCTGTAAAAAATATTACACAGACAACTGTTTTCAACATTGATAACAGTAAGAAATATTTTTTGAGCACCAAATCAGCATATTAGTACGATTTCTGAAAGACCATGTGACACTGACGACTTAATATAATAAGTAAAAAAACATCATTTGAAAGAAAGGAATAAATTTCACAATATTAGTATTTCACTCTATTTATTAAATAAGGGAAAAAAAACACTTTGTGACCACATAAAAGACATTTAAAAAAAAAAAACATTTAAAAAAAATCCTACCAACCCCAAACTTTTGAATGGTAGTGAACGTTCTAAACCTGTGTTGTTACTCTTTTTTTAGAACACAAAATTAAATAAGCCATTCGACAACTGTTCTGTGACAGTGACTAGGAGTGTCAAGCACTAACAAAAAAAACACACCACTGTGTTTGTGGTATTATGTTTTTTTTGCTCCTGCTAACACCTGACATTGTATCACAAGATTTGCAAAATGATTCTTCAAATATTTCTACTTCTGTCAGGCTGTTTTTAGGTGAACTTTCTCTATAAATGGTCATACAGAAACATATTAAAAACACAGTACATTAAACGATAATTTGATTTTGAAAAAAAAAAAAAGATTAAATTTCAAATATATAGATCAGCTATATAATTAACATTGCAGTAACACCGCAAATAAAACCTTTGACAGGTTTGACAGAAGTTTGAAAAAAATCTGTATTAATTTTAACAGTGATACAGATATTAATGCCAAAATGATGCTATCAATTGTCAAATTCTATGAAAAAAAGAGCTTACAGAGACACTGGAGTGTCATTTGTCCATGCTTGCATTACATCTGCCGGGGGCGGCTTTGAGGTTTGCTGAGAGGCTTCATCCAGAACTACTGACTCCATATCATCCACCACTGGAAGGACAGAAAATGTTTGTTACAAACAAAAGTGCATAAGGTCTCACTACTGATGATGTGAATTTCTACACATTTCAATCCAGGATAATACTATTCTCACCCTCTGTCTCACTTTCTCCAGACTGAGTCTTTTGTATCTCCTCTGGTGTTGGTGGGATTAGCTCCTGACTTTTAACCTCTGCTGTGATTGGCACTGTCTCCTGACATGTCACTTCTTGTTTGGCAAGGCCAATGGCAGGCTGGCATGGCTGAGGAAGAGGCACTTGTTTGGTTTCATGAGTGACATCTAAAGACTCTTCAATGATATTAAGGCTTTCTGAAGAAAAAACCCCCCAAATAGAAACAGGATTAACAGGATACTATTGTCAGTAAGACTAAACAAATCACACAGATGAAAAACACTCTCATCAAAGACTCACCAGTCAGTGTGTGGTCACAGGTGCTGGCAGGATCTAGTTTCTGGGTAAAGGACTGGAGTCCTGCCTCTTCCAACACCTTCAGAACCTCTGAGTCTGGACTCCGCCCCCAAGCCTTCCTTAGCCCTTCCCCCTGCCAATCATCCATGCGAATGACTTCACCTGCAGTTTTTTCTGAAATAAGTTATATATATATATATATATATATATATATAAAAAAAATAAAAAATAGATGTTACTGCATATAAATAAGCCACCCATTTGATTAAATTCAACAGAAACGACATGATTTTGCTCTCCAGGCAAAGACTAGAGATCTAGCAAATAACCTAATGCCTTGTTTGTTAATCCAGTTGCTATAGAGCGGTTGGAGTCCCAGTGCATGTAACGCAACACACCATCCATGGTTACAAAACAAAACACACTCCAATACATAATCCATTCACTCTGGAAGTAATAAGGATGTGTATAATTAATTGACTACTTTTATTCTGCATCTAGTTGACCAGCAAAAACAAATGTCAAATTATTCAAATGTGCACCTTAGACTGCTGTAGCCACCAATTTCTCTCTCTAGCTAACCTAAATGTTGCCTCCACAACTGAACGCACTATGAATATGTGATGCTGATGTAATGAGAGCTGATGGTGTGTACTTTTCACTGCTGCAATATTTTGATTCTTGTTGGTACATTCACTTCTCATTAGAGTCATGCAAATGCAAAGTGCTACAAGAAACTTGGTCACTTGTCAGGTCGGTATCTGTGAGTCTCTGCAACCTGTGCTCCAGAGAACAGTTTCTTAGTAGGCTAAGAAGACAACCTCCACCATTTGTTTTTCCACCACTGTTCTGTGTTTTACCAAATACAGACTATAAATTTGATAAATAAAAAATGTGTCAAATTAGTTGCAAAAACGGCATGAACTACTGATTCTCAGGATGAGGACGTTTACCTGTTAGCTGACCTGCTGTTGTAAAGCTGGTTTCTTCCAGAGTCTGCTGAGCCACAGACAGAAGAGGGGCACCATCAGTCTCCCACTTCTTCCGGTCTCCACCAGAGGGAGCATTCGTCTCTAGAGATGCCACATGAGACACTGAGACAGGACATGTGAGAGGAAACAAAGAGATTGTGTATGGTGCTCACATGACAAGAATATCTAGATAAGATATGAATTTTATATTTTATTACTGACCTACAACACACGAAAAAGAGGTTTGTTCTGATTTGACTGGTCTTTTGTAAATTAAATGTCATAAACACAGTTTTATCAAATTTAAGATCATAAAATGTCTTGAATATATTAAATGGTATAATAAAGTCTTAACTATCATTGTAAGAGGTCTTAAATGTGAGGACGGAAAAACAGTAATTGTTATACGACCTAATGTGAATATTAAAATTCAAAATGCTAAGGTTTACTTAAATATGTGTTGATATATTTGTAAATAAACTAATTTCAAAACATTTGCATAATGAATAAAACTTGCAGTTATCCTGTTTTAAGTAAGTCAGCAGCCTGTTTAAGTAAAATGTCAATGTGTGCCTCAGCCTGTTTAATTATGTAAAGGAATCAGAGACGACTTACTTTTAGATTGTGTGGAATTGTTCTGTATGGACATAAGGTGCATTCATGCAGGTCTTAAAATATCTCAGTTTTGAGTTTAGATATCCTATAAACAAATTTAAGTAGTCACACGTGTTTTCACAGCGATAATAATAACAACATATTGATGAGATAGTTTAGTTTATACCTGCCAGAGTTGCACAGGTCTCCTCCAGAGTTTGTTCAGCTACAGACAATATGGGTGGAGCTACAGCTTCCCATTTCCTCCTATCACCAGCTGTAGGAGGTCTTTCCTCTGTGATGGAAGGCTGGATCTGTTGAGGAGTTGGGCATGGTGCACTGCTGCAAGGTGTGGCATCTTTCACAGCATCTTCCTCAGTGGTCTGGACCTTCTGATTAAGTCTGCGAAGAATCTCCTTCTTGTCACTCTAAAAATTACATATCTCATTATAGTCAAAGTACTCATTGACAATTATTCAGTAAACTGGCCTTTCATACTTTTTAGTATTTCGCACCTGAACACCTGATGTTTCTGCTTTAAGGGAGTTCTCTTTCATAGGAGAACTCTGTCCTGATGTAATCTACCAAAAAACAAAACACAGATAAGCATGGGATAGCCGTTTAAGCAAATAAAGCAGAGGTGATTTAATCAGTGTGATGGGCGACTAACCGCGCCCACATCCTTCAGAGCAGCTGTCATGGAGATGGCTGGAGTGGTGGGTCTAGAGGAGGGTGTGGCTTTGGAAGCATCTTCTTGAGGGGTGGAGTCAGATGGCTGAGTGGCAGGGGCTGCAGGAAGTGGAGCTCCGCCCACAGCTCCAACAGCAACCTTCACTCCTCGTGCAACAAGCTGCTTTGTTGCAAACGATAAGACAAAACAAAAGGTACAATAAAATACATAAGAGATGGATGAGGGGAGATGAGGAAAGAGGAGAAGATTGGAAAAGAAAGATGACATACATGATCCTCCCATGCTTTCTTCTCTCTCTCATATGCTTCTCTTCTCTTCTTTTCCAGCTGTTCTTTAAGTACAGCAGCACGAGCCTTTGACTGGGCCTTACAAAAAAACACACATTCTTGATGACTGTTTTTAATGTCAAATAACAGTATGGTTGCTTTTGCATTCTGATACTAAGAAATTTATACTTTTCTACTTTTAAGACCTTTTAAGAATCATCTAAGAATCCTGAAAAAAAAAAAAAAATGTACCAAGGTTTCCACAAAAATATTAAGCAGCACAACTGATTTCAACAAAGTCTGTGTAAAGAGAATTCTGAGAATTGTCTCTAAACACATTATAAAAGTTAGAAATGTATTGCTGAAACACATTACAAAGACTCAGAAGTATGTAGTACTGAACTGTGGAGTTAAACCGTTTAACAGTTTTTCACCAATTCTGTGTTCAGGATTTTTTTGGGCAGGGCTAAAACGGTGGCTCGATGATGCAATGGAGCCACCGAGCGTGGCCCCGCCCCTAACACTATAATAACTACTAAAAGAACACTAAACAACAGAAAGAATACAGGTATGTTGAGAGGTCAAGTTCTTAGTTTGTCTTTTTGAATGTCTCATGTTAGATATACAGATTCTAGGCAGGGATGGTTCTAGGGCAGGGGTGCCCAAACTCGGTCCTGGAGGGCCGATGTCCTGCAGAGTTTAGCTCCAACTTGCCTCAACACACCTGCCTGGAAGTTACAAGTATGC
>JAFVLL020005304.1:27656-45057 GCA_021397915.2 Tor tambroides | reverse complement strand
TGCCGAATTTGAACCGCTGAATTTGTGGAAGCAAAATTGTAAAGTGAAATAAAATGGACTGAAAATTGCCTGTCGAATATTATACATCGTATTTTTAAACAGACTGAATATTTCGGAAGTGAATTCTGGAAGGTGAATATGAATTATTGAATTTTTAATTATGAAAATGTGTGTGAAATGTTTTAAATTGAAATATTCACAGCTTAAATAAACAACTATGTTAAAATTCAGCCCCTAAAAATGCAAGCCCTGTAAATACAAGGCATTAAAATGCAAATACTGTTAATACAATGCATTATTTTTTCAGTTAGTGCAATTCAACATGCTTTTTTGTTTCAAAGACATTAGTCATTATTTTACTTCCATACACTTGCAACCTGTCTCCAGCGGTCACTGGAAGTTGGCAGTTCTCTGCTGAATGTGAATGGGATCGTGTCGTTTTGACGTTGCATATCTCTGACAGCATGAATGGGGCTTAGGGATTCACCTAACCCATCCAATCAAAAATTCAAAATCAAATTTGATAATCCATTTCACGTCCATCCATTTCAGATGTACGTCCCAATTCGGAGGTAAAGATCTGTTACTTCTCGCACTTCATCACTAATAATTTAATGATGCAATGTTCAGTAAATCACAAAAAAAGAGTTTTTTTTTAAATTAGACATTATCACGATTATCAATATCACTTATGTTTTCAGTGACACTAAAAACAGTGTAAAAATTACTGAGCAGCCTTGCGTTTAACAAGGCATAGTCTTACATAAAGATCTGTTTCTTGAGGGGACGCTCTTGAAATCAGGTCAAGCCCCACACCCATGTAGCCTCAGTTCAATCTCAGCACACTGTCTGCGCCAATGGCCATGGTACCTCTTCTAGGCCCTGCATTTGTTTATCAAATTGTATGATAAAAATCTCCCCACTGCTCCATTCTCTCAGACAACAAACCATTTGCATTGTAAATACCACTCCAGAGGAGAGGAGGGGAAGAGAAAGAGGGATTTTTTCTGGCCATTCTCCTGAGGGCAAATATAAGAGAGACATACTTTCGTCTTGCATGGGCATATCAGTGTTGAGATCACATAATAGTCCCCAAGAAACTTTATCTTCCCAGCCAACAGAGTGAGAAGAAGAAAGAAGAAGGTTAGGGGAAAAAGACAAAGAAATCTGTTTATCATAGCTTAATGGTTGCTGTAGAGAATTTACAGAAAAGTGACGTCTGTGTTACCTGGAATTCAATGCCATAGTTCTCCCTGCAGAAGTCTCGGAGTTTGGGATAGACATGTTCTTTCAGAGCATTTCTCTCTGCTTCTGTATCTGTGGCAGGAAACACAAACAAACATCAATATTAAGAAATGATACTCAGAGGACAGAATTTTTAAATTTTATCTGTAAATATTCATAAATCGTCGTTTGTAAATGTCTGTAAATCAGTTTATTCAGATTTTTAACAGGCTGAAATGACAAAAAAGTACTGTGTTGGTATATTTATTAATATTTTGAATTTATTTTTATATTTTCAGGTGCATTTATGTGCTTTCATCATTTTTTAATTTTTATGTTTTTTATGTTTCTATAATTAGTTGCTTATTAGCATGCCTATTATTAACATATTGGCTGTTTATTAGTATTAAAAAAACACATATTCTGCATGACCATATTCTAAATCCCTAATCCTACCCAATACCTAACCTTAACAACTACCTTACTAACTACTAAAAAGAAGAAAATTAGGAGTTTATTGAGGCAAATGTCATAGTTAATGGTTTGTTAATAGTGAGAATCAGACCTTAAAATAAAGACCCTGTTTTGTTTTTATTTCAGTGTTTTTTTATTAAGTCATTTAGTACTTCAACATAAACTTATATTTTAACTAGTTGCCAAAGTCAACATTTCTATTTTTGTTTTTTAATCTTTTTTCATCCAATATTATCTATTATTTTTATTAGTGCTAATTAAGCACATATTAATGCCTTATCACATGACTTTATTCTACATCCCTAATCCTACCCAATACCTAAATTAACAACTACCTTACTAACTATTAATAAGTAGCAAATTAGGAATTTATTGAGGGAAAAGTCGTAGTTAATAGTGAATAAGTGTTCCCTATCTAAAGTGTTACCAATATTTTTAGTTAACAACAACAACACTGAATGATTACCATACTCATACATCATAGTATTAATGTGGTATTTCATGGTACTTCAAAGAATACTGTTGTTTCTGTGATACATGTCCGAAAAAAAAAAAAAAAAAAAAGTTTTGTCAGTGTGGGTTGAAGGTCTTTCCCTCTAAGATACTTTACATCATATGCATGAGTGCTTAGGAGCAAATCACATACAAACACGTACAAACATCTCTCTTTCAGTCACTGTCTTTTGTTCTCTGTTCTTTCATACACTGTATTTCTCGGGGGATAGCTGCCAGCAAGTCTTGAAAACAGAGATTCCCCGGCTTACACTGTAGTCACTACTGTTCTCTGCTGCTAGTAGCAGAGCAAAAACAAACACAGCGTCTGAGATCACACTGACAATCTTGGATTCAAAACCTGGAAATAAACACGAAGTTGCATGATTTTGAAAATGTAAAATATAGCAATGATATGACAAATGAGATAAATGAGAATATGAGAAGATGACCGTCACGTTTGACACTAACTGGTGCAGTTCATGCAGCTTGTGTGCTGCTGCCATTAAAGCAAAAAACAATCTGAAATTCATGTAAATGATTCACTCATGAATTAATTTGGTTGAATAAAATGAGTTAAATTAAAATGCAAAAATAACAGCATTTACTTGTGGCCTGAGAATCTTGCATACAGCAGCAGTGTATACTGTTGAATATTCCATGATGCCCTTTGTCACAGACAGTCAGGGCAATATGAAGCATGAGAGTTGACACATTGAGGATACTCATCTTTACTGTATTTACTACTGTACACAGCTGCTAGTAGCAAGGCAAAAACAAACACCATCAATGCCCTATTCACAAAACAATTAAACCTGCTTTTAAAAACCTTTGATACAGTACCTAAAATATGAATATGAAAAGATTTGCTTTACTATCACAACAGTCTAATTTCAAGGTCACGTCATGTATTTTGCATCTTTCTGCTAAGCTTTGTTTTACCTTGGAATGACAGCGAAAGGTAGCTGAACTTGTTTCCCATTTATACTCACATTTCAACCCTACCGAAGCATGGTTTCCTCTTTTACTTGTCTGTATCAGTTTGCTATTGTGCAGGCTCTCCACTGATAGTTGATATTGCGACAGAGAACAGGAAAATCTGACTGGAGAGCTCTCTGTGGAAGATGAGGCCAATCATGCGCTCTGAACCCTCTAGATACAGGCAGCCAAGACAGCGTGTCACAGCTCGCTACAGCATCTCTATCTGTGTCAACCTAGTTCAGATTTGTGGCGGGTTGAACAGCTCATGCGCCTTTCATGTTTTAAATCTTTTATAACTGTCCATTCTGATCTTTTTTTGGGCTGTCCTATAAAGTATCTAGTCTCAGCATTTTACTTTTCCCCCATACTGGTTTCCTGTACCATTTTTGTTGTTTTGTCAATAATAAATGCTGTGGTGAAACTATCTAGAGTTTTTGTTTCCCACCCACTAGCTTTTGAACCGGCTGCTTTGATAACTTTTCCTTCTCTTTTCATGTCTTCCTGTACTCTTTTAACTTTTTTCTCACCCCAACAAAACAAAACAAAAAGATTATCCAAGCAAGAGAAGTGCTTCTCTTGAAATCAGCATTAAATGAAAATTTGCATGTTGTGAAAATATTGTGAACAATTAACCTGTGCATATGTTTTATTTTTTAATGTTTTGACCTTGTAATGTTTAATCAAAATATCATATCTGGACCTTCTGATGGACCTTCCACCACCCACCCCTGCAAATTCACATTCGGCCACCAGTTTTGAGTACAACACCCACATCTAAAATTTCACAGTACGGAAGAAAATATCTGCCGCTGCTTCTATTTCATCGTGACTTTAAGATGCGGTCACATTAGAGAAAAAATCAGTTTTATATCCATGTTTTTCCTATACCCTGTGATGCTTTGCGCAAATTATGGTAGGGACTTCTGCTGAACTATAAACAATCAGCCAAAGGTTCATCCTGTGAACGTAAAAATAAGCATTTTTAAAGACTGAGTATAATGAGGTGACTATTTAGTCTATGTCTGTATTATGAAACATATGTTGCCTTAATCCAAAATGGTCCAACTTTATATTAAGTGGCCTTAACTACTATAAATGAATCACTTGGTGCAATGCACTTATTGTGTACGCACATGTTTTTACATTGTACTTATATTTAAAAAAAAATACATCTGTAATTAATTTCTGTAATTACATTTACAATTACACTGTTGACACATCCCATACACTTTAGCCCACCCTTAAAAATATCCATACCACCAAACCTGTCCCTAACCTTACCTGTATCCCATCTCAATAGCAGCAGAAGTGTTTTTCAATACAATATGAACACAATAAGTACATTGTACATTGATGTAAGTACATAGTAGTTAAGGCCACCTAATATAAAGTGGGACCAAAATGTGTGGAACACTGAGTGATAAATTCGAAGTGATTTCTGACATCGACAAATAACAAATATTGGGTAACACTTTATTTCGATAGTCCACTTTAGACATTCTACTAACAGTAAGTAACTTTGCAACTACATGTCAACTAGCAGTCATTAGAGTATTAGTAGACTGTCTGCTTAATATCTTCTAACTCTTTATTTTGATGGGTACACAACATACAACATACTGATTATGAGAAACTTTGCAAATATATGTCAACTTATTCTACTAACCCTAACCCTACCCTAACAGTCTACTCTGAGAGTTAGTAGACATGTAGTTGCAAATGAATGGGAATTAGTTTACATGTAGTTAACATGTAGTTACAAAGTTACTTACAGTTAGTAGAATGTCTAAAGTGGACTATCAAAATAAAGTGTAACCAAATATCAGGAAGAAACTAGATATTCTTGTTACACCATGTCACATTATAATATCAAGCGTTATGTTACTCTCCTGATGTCTGATAATGGAACGTGAAGGGAAATTTACAGTTCATTTAGTCAAACTGACAGATAAGGATTTTTTGTCATCCAACCTTATGATTTGAAATGATGTTTCAGTCAGTGAAACTTCCTCAAAACAGAAGTGCCTCTCATAATCGAAAAATGCAGTAGGTTTGTTAGGAAAAAGGTCCATTGTCAATAGTGTAGTGATATATGAAGCACAGCTCACACAGATGCCACTTTCAAACCAAGCAGCTTTCTGTTGTCAACACGGCACATTTGCTTGACCAACTTTAACCCGCCGTGAAATCTGCATGGACAAATCTTTCATCCTCACGTAAAATTCACAATTTGCAAATTCACAAATGGTCCCATTGAAATTACTTTATTTTGCCCATGACCATTTGCCAAACAGCAGGAAATGTGATTGCACCTTTAGAACATTATTATTACTGCCCTTTTATATTAACACAAAAAACATAACACTGTAGCTTAAAAAAATGTAAAGGTTTATTTCAAAAGGTTTGTTGTGGTCTTATCATTCAACGTCCAATGTTGAAATAATCTCCCCACATGCAACAAAATCATCTTCAGGACAAAAGAAACCTTTAGACCACATTATTGTCAAGTTAGTAGACAAGACACGTTATAGACAGGCAAAACACCAGGGAAAAGCACCTAAGTAGATACCTTCATATAGCCATAAATGAATTAACGTGCCACGCACTGGAGAGCACTTTAGACAGCGCATTTGCATAACAGATTGAAGCTTTCAAAATGTATCCATCTGGAAAATGTGTCAAAGATATAGGTATAGAGAGAAAGAAAGGAAGAAAAATAGAGAGGCAAAGAAAAGAATAACAGAACCACCAGCTGTATGAGAGACTGTGCTGGCCTCCACATTTACATGTGGCACGTTTGAAATGTCTGACATTATGGACGTTATAAAAAAAAAATAAAATAAAGAACAAGGAGAAAAAAATAGTAAGCTCATTCACTACAGGGTGGGGGGAAGGGGGATAATGCCAATAAAGCATTATTGCACCAGACTAAACTGAAGGAAGGAAGCAAGGAAGGAAGGAAAGTGAGGAAAGTCGAAGGCGGGAGTCATAAAAGGGTGTGAGAAATAAATGACTTAAACGGGACTTTCTATAATGAAATCGTGTAGCCCCAATCAAAGCCCAGAAAGACTGCCATTAAACAGATGTACAGACGAAGGAGATTTTCCAGTCTCCTACATTAAAAGTGAACATGAAATCAGAATGGACCCATTTACATTAAGTGCACTCGCCACTTTAGACATTCTATTAACTATAAATAACTTTGCAACTACATGTCAACTAATTGTCAATTAACTCTAATTAGAATATTAGTAGACTATTAGGTTAGGATTAGTAGAATAAGGTGATGTGTTACTTACAGTTGCAAAGTTACTTACAGTTAGTAGAATGCCCATTGGGGGACAATCAAAATAAGCTGTTAGCAGATTTAAAGCACACAGTCTACTAATACTCTACTCTACTGGTAGCTGACATGTAGTTAACGTGGACTATCAAAATAAAGTGTTACCCATTCCAGGACTTTCACACACAGAATGCATTCTTGTGTCCTTCTGTTGTTTTTCAGTTTTTGTTTTTTTATCTAAACATATGCTTAATGTTAGATTTTTGACCATAATAACATATCATGCTGTTTCAGTGTCTCTTATTCTTTGTATTTGGGTTAAAAACAGCTCAAAAACATGTCTCACGACACCTGCATTTTGTTCCATTCTGTTGCTTCCTGTCTAGCGTTTTTGAAACGCAATAATGCATCCCATAGGAATTTTAATTTTTATTCTTAATTCAAAAAGGTATAACTACCGTCACAAATAACTACCCTCTAACGACCTGGCTCCATTCTAGCATTTATGCCCACTTTTTATGATCCAATCACTTCCCAATTAATAAAATCATGTCTTGCTTATTGAATATTCTTGAATGTACAGAACCTAGCAAAATAATAATAATTAATAAAAAACTGTGGCCATAGAATTTGTTCCCAGAACTTGTGACCACACTTTCTTTCTTTCTTTTTTTTTTTTTTACTAAAATGAATAAAAAAAATTACTACAACTTGGCCATGATTTAAAAAACAACAACAACAAGTGGCCACTATTTACAAACTAAAATGAGGGAATGAATTAGTACAATGTGATTTAAGTAAATTAAAATGAAGGAACAAAGTGTGATAATGAAATGTGGCCCCCGATAAATTGTGGGAATTAAATTTGTGGATGCAATATCAATTTTTTCATTTGCATGTCATGAGGCAATATTTGCAGAATTTGTTGTGAATGGAATCAGACTTGATAAAGTGATTTTCCCTCATGTGTTTCTTTCTGCTTTTTGTCTAGAGCTTCAGAATGGCACATCCAGCATCAACCAATAACACACTCACAAACTGGTTCTTAAAAGCATATGTATATATAGACCCATATTTCAGAGTATGTGTGTTCTGGTAGAAATAGATGCCACACCACATTACCATCAATGACATTTTAAGATAAAAGCTTTTTACAGTCACTTAGCATGTTCTAAACATGCTTTAATACTTTATGAATATCTGCGTCATTTCGAATCTCAAGCTGCAAGCGTGCATCTCGCTCAGTGTCCAATCATGTCTATAATCTGGGGTAAAGCCTTTGTGCAGTCGTATCCCATGGGGCTTTCACATGTGTCTCCAGCAGCACGGGCTCTGAACGGATGGTCGCATATAGATGAGCTCAGTATTGATACAGCTGTCTGATGCTGAAGCACAAGGCTCTTAGGGATTAGGTGAGGTCGCAAGATGGAGGACGATGGAACGAGAATTGCCCCCCATCAAAGGCTCCTGACTGTGCGTGCTTAACGACTGAATGAAATCCCATCTGTGACTAAAACACATTCCTATTGGCAATACATTAGCTCCATGGCATTAGTAAACTAATTACCAAATGCTCAAAGGCAAAAATATTATCTGAATATTCAAAGCACATAATTATCTATCATTATTATAAGCCATTTGAGGGGTTCTGAACGCAATGCTTATGAAGCAATGTTGCATTAAAGGTTGAAGTGTGTAAATCTTTTCTCTGTTAAAATACTATGAAAATTTAATTGTAGAGATGATTATAAATAAGCCATTCATAGGATGATACTCCCAAAATGTGCTAATAACACATTGCCAACTAGTCCAACACAATAATACTGACTCAACCAAGAAGGCCTATAATACCTGGAGAATGCTATCCGTTAGCATTTCCATTCATCTCAATGGCAATTGCTCAACTTCTGATCTCTGATCTTGTTCACATTTTTTGAGCCAATCAACTGAGCTGTAAATTATATTGAAGCCTGTGAAAATGAAGCAATGACAATGGTAATTGACTGATGTCACTAAGAACCCAAACAGGTGCACTCAGTAGTTTCATAGCTAGCATCAGCGCTGCTGTTCTGACGGCATATGATTGGTCATAGTCGAGCATATGGCACTCGCACTGAACAAAGTTTACAAAGAGTGACTGGTTTGTCCACGTTTTTTTTTTCATTGCTGTTGTTGTAATGTACTGGGAAGCCAGAAAGCTTCCAATGACAGAAACATACATTAGCTGAACTCTGTCTGTTTTACAGTACGTGTTGTTAATTTTAATAGGGGTGCTCCGATCAGAATTTTTGAGGCCGATCACCGATCGTCTATCACAGGAAGCAGTATCACCGATACCGATCTTTTTGAAGCCTTCTTTTTATCATGTAGAATTATTTATAGTGATACTCCAATCAGGATTTTGAGACATTTTTTCATGGCCTAATTTTATTTTTGAAAATGGGGGGAATTCCCCTCTTAGGTGACTCTTGTGAAAGGGGCTTTTTTAATTTGAGGGGTGGAGGGGGCTTTTTTTTCGACATTTTTCAAAAATATATAATTATCTCACCAAAATGTTTGATCATGTTTGTTTTTACAATCGTGAAATTGTTGCACAATAGCTTACAGCACAAGCCTGATTTTGTGAACTGTAAGCGAGGCGGCCTTTTACACCAGGTTCACACATCCTCCGTTTGCAGTGTGTATGCAGTCCATGTGTAGTGCGTAATTGATGCAGAAGCAGCGTGTACTCATTGTGTTTTCACACAGGTGCCTGCTACTGATCTGTTATCCGTTTAATCCATTATTTTGATTTCAAATCCAAACATTGTTGCTGAAAATGCTTTTTTCAGACCATTATTTTGATTTCAAATCCAAACATTGTTGCTGAAAATGCTTTTTTCAGAATTGTGATTCTTTTTTTTACTCAGTACAGTAATACAATCTTTCACAGACGTGTGAAAATACTATAAATATAAGCAACACATTATTCAATGTGTTTTACTTCTAGATTTATATATTAAGTTGCTCAAGCAAGTGGCAAAACATTTAAACTACTTTTCCAATGTTATCACAAAACATTCTAAATTATTATTTACCACTGACAGAAACAGTCAGCTCTACTGCTTTTTCTTTTGCATTTTATTAGGAATCCTGTGGTTCATAAAGAACTTTGTTTTCCTACCTCCACGAGTGCCATTTATTTTTGCCTTGTTTATCTAAAAGTGCTCTTTTCCTTTAAACCTAGCCAAAAAGCCATAGCCTGTGTTGACTGTGAAACACAGTAGACTTTAATTATATGCATTTACGGTGTAATTACATTTCCGTGTCAATCCATGTTCATATTTACCACAAACAATGCACTGTTACTTTAATTCAGCGTAGCAAAAATAGACTCGGTGTGGAAACTATTCCAGACGCACCGCTTCTGGAACACACTGCCGGGCCGCAACCGTGTGCAATGTAAACGCTCAAATCCATTAACAAATCCATTAACATGGGCACGGAATGCCAAACCTCTCACGGCAGGTGCGTCGTCAGCTTGAGATCGGTTTATGAAATCAGCCTTTCTAGAGACTGCCGAACAGCTGAGAGCGATCGGTAGCCGATCAATTGGAGCACCCCTAATTTTTAACAAACCATTACAGATGCCTTGTCAGATTTAAGTTGAACCACGGAACCATGGTTGGAGAATGGTATGGTCATTTTTTAGAAATTTACACCCCTAATACAGATACTGATTGGATTTCCAGATTGTGTCTGTGGGTGAAGTATAATAGTAAAAGTGTGTCTAATTTTTGCTCTTCTCATGACTATACAACACTATGCTACTTGATTGACTTGCACCATAAACATTTAAAACACAAAACTATCGTCTTCATCTCATTTGAGGGTACACCATTCAGATGTTTCCTCACAAAAGTAATGTGGCCTTGCCAACCAGTCAATCTGGTCAAAAATTTTAATTGAATCTAAAATTTACAAGATAGGCTAATTGGAAATATGTGCTTCTACCTACATTTCTGCCAAAAACGTACTTATACATAAAATGATACACATACATGCTGATACATATGTAACATATGAATCGCTGCAGTTTCCAGTTGAAAAGAACACTAGAGGCAGTAAAACTCTGACAACTTTTACAACCCGAATTCCGGAAATGTTGGGACTTTTTTAAAATTTGAATAAAATGAAAACTAAAAGAATTTCAAATTACATGAGTCAATATTTTATCCACAAAAGAACATAGATAACATAACAAATGTATAAACTGAGAAATTTTAAAATTTTATGCACAAAATGAGCTCATTTCAAATTTGATGCCTGCTACAGGTCTCAAAATAGTTGGGACGGGGGCATGTTTGCCATGGTATAGCATCTCCTCTTCTTTTCAAAACAGTTTGAAGACCTCTGGTAATCGAAGTTATGAGTTTCTGGAGTTTTGGTGTTGGAATTTAGTCCCATTCTTGCCTGATATAGGTTTCCAGCTGCTGAAGAGTTTGTGGTCGTCTTTGACATATTTTTCGTTTAATGATGCACCAAATGTTCTCTATAGGTGAAAGATCTGGACTGCAGGCAGGCCAATTCAGCACCCGGACTCTTCTACTACGAAGCCATGCTGTTGTAATAGCTGCAGTATGTGGTTTTGCATTGTCCTGCTGAAATACACAAGGCCTTCCCTGAAATAGACGTCCTCTGGAGGGGAGCATATGTTGCTCTAAAACCTTTATATACCTTTCAGCATTCATAGTGCCTTCCAAAACATGCAAGCTGCTCATACCGTATGCACATATGCACCCCCATACCATCAGAGATGCTGGCTTTTGAACTGAACGCTGATAACACACTGGAAGGTCTCCCTCCTCTTTAGCCCGGAGGACACAGCGTCCGTGATTTCCAACAAGAATGTAAATTGGGACTCGTCTGACCATAGAACACTTTTCCACTTTGAAACAGTCCATTTTAAATGAGCCTTGGCCCACAGGACACGACGGCGCTTCTGGACCATGTTCACATATGGCTTCTTTTTTGCATGATAGAGCTTTAGTTGGCATCTGCAGATGGCATGGTGGATTGTGTTTACCGACAGTGGTTTCTGGAAGTATTCCTGGGCCCATTTAGTAATGTCAATTACAGAATCATGCCGATGAGTGATGCAGTGTCGTCTGAGCGCCTGAAGAACACGGGCATCCAACAAAGGTCTTTGGCCTTGTCCCTTACGCACAGAGATTTCTCCAGTTTCTCTGAATATTTTGATGATGTTATGCACTGTAGATGATGAGATTTGCAAAGCGTTTGCAATTTGACGTGGAGGAACGTTGTTTTTAACGTATTCCACAATCTTTTTATGCACTCTTTCACAGATTGGAGAGCCTCTACCCATCTTTACTTCTGAGAGACTCTGCCTCTCCAAGACATCCCTTTTATAGCTAATCATGTTACAGACCTGATGTCAATTAACTTAATTAGTTGCTAGATGTTCTCCCAGCTGAATCTTTTCAAAATGTTCTGCTTTTTCAGCCCTTTGTTGCTCCCTTGCCAACTTTTTTGAGACCTGTAGCAGGCATCAAATTTGAAATGAGCTCATTTAGTGGATAAAAGTGTAAAATTTCTCAGTTTAAACATTTGTTATGTTCTCTATGCCCTATTGTGAATAAAATATTGGCTCATGTGATTTGAAAGTCAAATTTAAAAGGCGTCCCAACATTTCCGGAATTCGGGTTGTATTCCTTTTCACACAAAGTATGATTTGCAGGTCCACAGTTTCAATTAATAAAGCCTAATTTTTGCATAATTACTTGAGGAATATTATGAATTCAAAACAATTGTAACATGCTGCAAGATTTGAAAACTGATACTTTTGATCGTGTCATCACATATGCAGCTTCATATGCATGAGTTTTCTAATTCATTAGGTTTTCTTGGTGTGATACAGCGTTGCACTTGAGTGATAAAGATCTCCGGTACAAACCCCGTGAAACTACAGTTCAACAAAACAGCTCAAATCCACTTAAGGAAGTTAAAATAGCACGGCTGCATCAGAAAATACGTTTTTATATAACTTTTGCATTTGTCAACACTACTGGGTTTGGTGTAGGGGATATTTCCAACTTGATAGTGCATAAACTTTTAGCGGCACTCATCAGATATTTGAATTATGAACCACCGCAATACGTACAAGAAGCAACATAATACAGACACAGCAATACGTGCCTATATCAACGTAACAAATACATGCTAGGGTCACGTATTGAACCCACATTTTAGCATCACTCACTGGACGTTTCACTTTGAAACTGCTGCGAAATGTGCAGTAAGGTACGTAGTAACAGTGTTGCAGATATGTATTTAAAGGCACATATTTCGAATGAGTCTGGGTTGAAAATTTAAGTGGTTAGCATGCAATCATATCAAGTAACATTTTTTTTTAGAATAATGACATAAAAAAGGTCTTTCATGAACAAAAAGATGACTATCAAGGCTTGATTTAGCCCAGCATTTAAAACACAGTAAATGCACTATAATAAATCACGTTGGCTAACTCCACACATGCTGTTACAACACAGCGGCATTAAATTCAAGGTCCTTAAAGCAGAATAAAACTCTTGAACATAAACCTCTAGTCGCCCTTGGTTACCCTACAGAGAGACAAAAAAACCAAACGAGCGTATAAATGTTATCACATTCATTTCCTCAAAGCCTCAATCTCAACCCCAGCAAGAATCCAGCAACTGCTGTCCTAACTGCCCCTAGTAGACCCCCTAAATCACAGAGCTGAATTCTGCAATAGCTCTAACACAAACTGAAATCATTCCTTTCAAGTCAAGGCATGTATAAGAGTGAGACTTGTAAGACTGTCGGTCAACAAAGAGTTGTTATGAGTCCGTGTCTGCAAGGCCAACTCCCTTTTTGTCATTCTGCGACGTATAAATTGCTCCCTCTAGTGCTTAAGGGGGAAGAGCATTGCACCAAAGCCCAGCTGGCTCGTTCAGCCACTGAAAGTATCATTAATTCTCTACCTTGACATCACCTCTGAGTTGTGCATCTACAGGTCCAGTACATCAGACTCCACACTCCACCTCACACTCTCTCAGCACAGAGCATCACCTCTGCCTCTCACTAAAGCATCTTCAAGCAGCTGGCTTTTCAGGGCTGACTGCGAACAAAATCCCTGTAGTATCTTTCTATTGCAGTAGAGAAGTGGCGTCGGACTCTCTTTACAGTATTCCAGCATGAACTGCATGAATTCATTGATGGCTGAAAGTGATTATGCACAATAGTGTTTGAGTGTGGGAATTTCGTCCTATAGAGAAAAAAATAGAAAGCTATTGAATTTAAAGCTGAAGTGTGTGATTTATATACTGCTAGCTTCACCAAATAAAACTGCTAAAAATAATGACCATTTAAAACTAGTTTTTCAAACACTTGCTCTGTCTGCCACTGGTCGAACAAATAGACAATCCCACCCCAAACTCACACAGTGGTTGAACTAATGTTGCTGTGTCAGTTGGTCAGGATAGTCAAACAAAATGAAGAATGTTTTGACAGCAATAGAGTGCCACAGTGTTTACACTTTTCAGATATGAATGGTTTATTTATAGCTGTCTTCATATTTAATTGAGAAATTAAAAAATATTTAACATGACACATTTTACCTTATAATTTAAAATAATTATAAAAAATATTTTAAAATAAATTAGTCAAGTAAGACTTTATTTTATGATCCAATTCTTGCTGTTAACAAACCATTAACTATGACTTTTGCCTCAATAAACTACTAATTTGCAGCTTATTAATAGTTAGGTAGTAAGGTAGTTGTTAAATTTAGGTACTGGGTAGGACTAGGGATGTAAAATATGGTCATGCAGAATATGTGCTTTATAAGTACTAATAAACATCCAATATGTTATTAATATGGATGCTAATAAGCAACTAGTTTAAATGAGAATTGGTCCCTATACTAAAGTGTTACCATTGGTCACACTTTATATTATGGATTTATTGTGTAACTACATGTTTTTCTGGAAAATTCCCACATTTACTGCAAATGAGTTTCAGGTATGATTTGGTTTTGGGATAAGGGTTGGGTTTATAGTTAAAGATTAAGTTAACAGTGTAACTGCAAATGTTCATTAATTGCAATTACTTTAAATGTAATTACAATGCACCAATAATAATAATTATACTGTAAAAAAATTGGTAAGTACATAGTAGTTAAGGCCACCTATGAAGTGTGACCAATAATTTTTAAATATTGTTTTATATAATATTCTATACTATAATTTAATAACAATAAACAATGACCTGTTTTTATTCTTATTCTTATTTTTTATTTAGGAATAATGCATAAATGTGCATTAGGAAAGAATGCAGCTACAGGTGGACCATGACAAGGGCACATATGTTATATCTACAATTTAGAGGAGTCTTTATCATTAATCCTCCAGCCTGAAAGGTCATCATTTTATTTAAGACGTCCTTGCGCCGATCTAATTTATTCACCGATATCTTCCCTCCTTCCACTTCATCCTCAATTCTCTGCACTCATTTCTCCATTTCTCTTTCTCCCTCCTAACCCATTTTATACTTTCCCTGGGCTTGTTTACTCCTAGATTAGAAATACTATTTTAAGGTCTCCCTGCAGCCCATATTTAAATCTATGACTGCATATGTGCCGTCTAGTTCCCCTGGCACTCATTAAATCTAAGGTCAATTCTAAACACCTCTGGGTTTAAGCCTTAAGATGTAAAAATGAGCAATCGATGGTGGGAATGATGACCTCTCAACGATTTCTCAGGATAGGAGCAAGAAATTCCCACTCTGTTCACCACTTTCCCACAATATTATTATTTTAATATTAGAGACTGTATAACTGTAGAGCAGCACAATATTTTGTGTCATGGTTGCTTGGCCTGTGTTTTTGTGGAACGTTGAAACCTGTGTTCAGTGCTGAGACAGACGGCTCCACTAACTGCTGTCACTGCTGCTCTTGTCAAAGCACACGGGACAGCAGTCCTGCAGACATTAGCAACGGCCATATCTCTGAGGATGGCAGCGTGTGTTACGAAACGGCATGATGTGGAACTGTCACTGCCAACTGAATTCATTACTGTAAAATCTGGTTCATTAACACATTGGATGATAAAGCATGTCTTACACATCGCTCGTGTATTAACAGGTGTCAATCTAGTTGACAGAACACTGTGTTTGTTCATGGCAAATAGTATGGACCTTGGGTTTAGGTGATTCCAGAGTTCACATACACACACGTTCACGTATCTATCATGAGTAAAATTAGATTTTTTGAGGCACCTTCAAAAGGGTGCAGTGAAGAATCACAAATATACAGTGTGTGTGTGTATATACATATATTTTCAGGGTGGTAAAAAAAAAAGCTGCTGCACACTCTTACCATCAGGGTTGGCACAGATGAAGACCCGGACACTCCTGCCCGTGGGGACATGGAACGGTGGGAGCGCAAGGACATTGCCACTGATGGCTGCTCTGCGCAGAGCAGATTCACGGGGACAGGGCTGCCTGCTGCCCACTCCGGACGGCCACATGGGTGGCGACTTCCAACGCGGCTGCAAACAGAATTTAACATGTTTAGGAGCTCAGGATTATGGTTCTGAAATACTGAAGGGAATGAATGGATGGATGCTGCATTTTTACACACACAATTTGGTGGAATCTGACGGTGTAGTCGCATAAACAAAATTTAGTGAGCAAAAGGGTCCTTTTTCTGTTGTAAGTAGTGTAGTGATGTATGACACTTGGTTTAAACAGACATCATTTTCAAACCAAGCAGCTTTCTGTTCATCAATGAAGCAAATCTGGTTAACCAACTTGGTAAATGTGAACTAGTTGCAATTCAAAAGCAGTTACATTTTGTTACACTGTAACACCCCTACTGAATATACAGCTCAAAATATACAACGGCCAGTGTAGTCTGATTCCTTTACAAATGACTCTTACGAGTCGGTTCTTTTTAGTGAATCAAATAAATAAATAAAGTGTGACTCCCGAAACACTGACTCTTATGAGCCACTTCATTTTAATGCATAAAAGATTGCACTCACACAGTCAAATGTTTGGAATTAACAAATATATTCATTAATAGGTGTGACTCAAAAGGTATTGTTTATACAGCAGTTATCATTTATATTGTTTTCTATTCTCACCTTTGTTGTAACCATAGTAACAGTGACTGAACTTGGAATAGCATACTAGATTTGAAGGATGAACCCACACCTCAATTGGATTTGTTTATTAATTGCTGAGTAAGAATCTTGTAAGATTTTCTAGAGTTTCATCGTTATTATTAAATAATCACTGTGTATGATTTTCAAGCATACTACTATACTAAATAAGTATGCTACTGCAAATTAAGGCAGTGAATATTCAAGATGGCACATCCACAACAATCAAAAGGCTTACTTACACAACGCAATTTAAACAAGTAAACACCCATAAACAGGTACATACCCATATATACCCAAATAAACAGGTAAATACCCATAAACTGTACTGCATGAAGTGACAAACTAATTGTCCAGGGGTGCATTTCCCAAAAGCATTGTTAGCTAACTATGGTCGTTAGTTCCATTGAACTCTATTGGTAATGAAGAAACTTGCAACCATAGCTGCTTTTGGGAATCCCACCCCAGTATGGTTCCATTTACACAGCACACGTTTACCTAAAAGTAGATCCTGAAAATTAAAAGGTGGCAACTCAATTTTAAAATGAGATTGTCACTGTGGTTAATCTTAGAATTGTTTACTGTAAGTGAAACTGTACTGAGCACTCCCTTATGAATTTACAGTTTTATTCTGGAGTTGTGTGAATGTTGACAAAAACACAGTGTGGTCAGTGTAGTTTGATTCCCGAACGAATAATATGATCCAGCTATTTTTGTTAATCAAACTTGTAACTTCCTTTTTTTTTTTTTTTTTTTTAATTTATTC
>JAFVLL020005304.1:0-27557 GCA_021397915.2 Tor tambroides | reverse complement strand
GGAAGCATGACACAAACAGGAACCATAACTAAACTTCAAAATAAAAGACATGAAAACAAGAACATGAAACAAAACCCAAAACAGACCTTACAACTTTTCAGGGAAATCCACCTATTATATGAATGGTTTATTTATAGCTGTCTCTTCATATTTAAAGGGATGGTTCACCCAAAAATGAAAATTCTCTCATTAATTACTCACCCTCATGTCGTTCCAAACCCGTAAGCCCTTCATTCATCTTCGGAACACAAATTAAGATATTTTTGATCCTTGTGACATCAGTGGATCAACCATAATTTTACGAAGCTACGAGAATACTTTTTGTGCACAAAGAAAAATGTGATACAAAAAATATTTTCTGTATCACAACGCATGCGCGCACTTTGAATTGGACATAAACAGCGTATGTTTACGTTCCGATCAAAGCGCACACATGCGTGTTCTGTGTCAGAAGTACCACGCACTTACATTGTTTACGTCAAGATCAAAGCACGCATGCATCATGATACTCTCCAAAATGCCGATCTAGGGTGACGTGGAGGAAACAAATTGTTGAATAAAGTTGTTATTTTTGTTTTCTTTGTGCACAAAAAGAATTCTCATACCTTCGTAAAATTATGGCTTAACCACTGATGTTACATGGACTGTTTTAACAATGTCCTTACTACGTTTCTGTGCCTTGACTGTGGTAGTACCCTTCCTGTCTGTGGGAGGGTCAGAGAACTCTCAGATCTCATCAAAAATATCTTAATTTGTGTTCTGAAGATGAACAAAGGTCTTACGGGTTTGGAACAACATGAGGGTGAGTAATTAATGACAGAATTTTCATTTTTGGGTGAACTATCCCTTTAATTGGGATAAAGTATTTAACATGAACATTTTTAACTTTTAATTTAAATGAAAATATTTTGGTCACACTTCATATTAGGTGGCCTTAAAATACCTTCACGACTATGGATTTACTGTGTAACTACATATTTTCTGGATAATTCCCACATTTACTGCCAATGAGTTTGAGGTATGGTTTGGTTTTGGGGTAAGGGTTAGGTTTATAGTTAAAGGTGACATTAACAGTGCAACTACAAATGTTTATTAATTGCATGTACTTTAAATGTAATTACAATGCACCAGCATATATGTACATAAAAATTATATTGTAAAAATTGGTAAGTACATAGTAGTTAAGGCCAGCTAATATGAAGTGTGATTTAAATAATTTTTAAATATCATTTTATATAATATTCTATACAATAACTTAATAACAATGGCATGTTTTTATTATTATTTTTATTTAGGAATAATGCATAAATGTGCATTATGAAAGATTGCAGCTATAGGTGAACTGCAACAAGGGCACGTGTGTTATAGCTGCAATTTAGAGGAGTCTTTATCATTAATCCTCCAACCTGAAAGGTCATCATTTTATTTAAGACGTCCTTGCGCCAATCTAATTTATTCACCAGTATCTTCCTTCCTTTCACTTCATCCTCAATTCTCTGCACTCATTTCTCCATTTCTCTTTCTCCCTCCTAACCCATTTTATACTTTCCCTCGGCTTGTTTACTCCTAGATTAGAAGTACTATTTTAAGGTCTCCCTGCAGCCTATATTTAAATCTATGACTGCATATGTGCCGTCTAGTTCCCCTGGCACTCATTAAATCTAAGGTCAATTCTAAACAGCACTGGGTTTAAGCCTTAAAATGTAAAAATGAGCAATCGATGGTGAGTATGATGACTTCTCAACAATTTCTCAAGATAGGAGCGAGAAATTCCCACTCCGTTCACCACTTTCCCACAGCCACAAGCAAGTTGAACACTGAGAGCTCCCCTATTTTATTATTAGAGACTGTATAAATGTAGAGTGGCAAAATATTTTGTGTCATGGTTGCTTGGCCTGTGTTTTTGTGGAACGTTGAAACCCATGTTCAGTGCTGAGACAGACGGCTCCACTAACTGCTGTCACCGCTGCTGTTGTCAAAGCACACGGGACAGCGGTCCTGCAGACATTAGCAACGGCCATATCTCTGAGGATGGCAGCGTGTGTTATGAAACGGCGTGATGTGCAACTGTCACTGCCATCTGAATTCATTACTGTAAAATCTGGCTCATTAACACATTGGATGATAAAGCATGTCTTGCACATCACTCGTGCATTAACAGGTTCCAGTCTAGTTGACAGAACACAGTGTTTGTTCACTGCAAATAGCATGGACCTTGGGTTCAGGTGATTCCAAAGTTCACATACACACACGTTCACGTATCTATTATGAGTAAAAGTTTGATTTTTGTGGCTCCTTCAAAAGGGTGCAGTGAAGAACCCCGAACATATATATTAATTTGCAATGTGGAAAAAATCTGCATGCTCTTACCGTCAGGGTTGGCACAGATGAAGACCCGGACACTTCTGCCCGTGGGGACATGGAACGGTGGGAGTGCAAGGACGTTGCCACTGATGGCTGCTCTGCGCAGAGCAGATTCACGGGGACAGGGCTGCCTGCTGCCCACTCCTGACGGCCACATGGGTGGTGACTTCCAACGTGGCTGCAAACAGAGTTTAACATGTTTAGTAATGCCAACATGCTAAACACATCCAAACATGACAAAGCTGCGCATTCATCGTACAGTAAAATTTAGGAACTCAGAAATACTGAAGGTAATGAATGGATAGATGCTGTATTTGCACACACACAATTTGGTGGAATCTCTTAAGGAATGAGGGTGTAGTCGCATAAAATTTAGTGAGCAAAAAGGTCCTTTTTCTATTGTCAGTAGTGTAGTGATGTATGAAGCTTAGTTCAAACAGACGTCACTTTCAAACCAAGCAACTTTCTGTTGGTCAGTGAAGCAAATCTGGTTAAGCAACTTGGTAAATATGATGGAAAATGTGAACTAGTTCCAATTCAAAAGCAGTTCTATTTTGCTACACTGTGACACCACTACTAAATATATTGCTCAAAATATACAACGACCAGTGTAGTCTGATTCCCGCACAAATGACTCTTACGAGTCGGTTCTTTTTAGCGAATCAAAAAATATAAAGCACAACTCCCGAAACACTGACTCTTATGAACCTCTTCATTTTAATGAATAAAAGATTGCGTTCACACAGTCAAGTGTTTGGAATTAACAAACATATTCATTAGTGGGTGTGACTCTCAAAAGTTATTGTTTACACAGCAGTTATCATTTATATTATTTTTTATTCTAACCTTAGTTGTAACCATAGTAACAGTGGCTAAACTTGGAATAGCATACTAGATTTGAAGGATAAACCCACATCTCATTTGGATTTCTTTATTAATTGTTGAGGAAGAATCTTGTAAGATTTTCTAGAGTTCCATTGTTGTTATTAAATAATCGCTGTGTGTGATTTTGAAGCATACTATTCATACTATACTAAATAGTAGTATGCTACTGCAAATTAAGGCAGTGAATATTAAAGATGGCACATCCACAACATTCAAAAGGCTTATTTACACAATGCTATTTAATAAACAAGTAACTTCCCATAAATTGTACTGTGTGAAGTGACAAACTAAGTGTCCAGTTTACCTAAAAGATGATCCTAAAAAGGGTGGCAACTTGGTTTCAAAATGAGGCTGCCACTCTGGTTAATCTTGGTATTGTTTAAGTGTAACTGTACTGAGCACTCCCTTAAGAATTTACAGTTTTATTCTGGAGTTGTGTGAATGGTGACAAAAACACAGCACGGTCAGTGTAGTCTGATTCTCGAACAAATAATATGATCCAGCTTTTTTAGTTAATCAAAATTGTAACACCGATTATGGTGTAGTCCATTTTCCGAACAAATGGCTCTTATGACCCGATTTTTTTTTTTTTTACTTGACTGTGTTTTATTGCACTTGCATCTTGTGTCTTCTTTGCAGTGTCCCACACATGAGAGCTGCATTTTTAGAATGCTGTCAAAGTAAAAGAAATCCACCCAAATGTAATAAAGGCACATGAGATTTACCATATGGCAAGATGTATTTAAAGATACGCATTATAAGTTTTGTCAGTGGTATTGTATAAATATGAATGAATGAATGAATGAATGAAATGCTATCATATTTTTTTTTCGGTAATTAACTTATAATGTGGTGTTTGGTTAAAGGTCTGTGAAAACATTCTTTTTCAATAATTATATTACCTCTGATTTATTATCAAAATGACACATACTGATGAAGGCGAATGCAATTACATTATTGCATTTCTTTCCCCCTCAAAACGGGATTTTTCTTTTTTACTAAAGGAGTTACTAGTGGAACCGTCAAAGAACCCGAATCGTTAAAAGAAATCCGAATCGCAACCAGAATCGATTCTCATCTCTAGTTGTAAATGACTTATTGCTTGAGGAATGCCTGGAATTACCATAATGCAAGATCCGCGCGCAGTAAGGATTTCCTTGAAAAGAAAACACACTAGATTATGTCTACTTTCTCACTTTATACCATTTTTCAGTAAAACGGTGTAACCAAGATAAAACGCGTAAATGCAACCGGTCACGATCTGCATCTCCGCACAAACGGAACGATCAATCGATAATTTTCTGTCTCGGCAAACAGCGACTCTTAATTGAAGTGAGTTGAAGATCGCTTGTCTTAGTCGCGTTCCATGCTTTAATATCACACCTGCCAAAATGCTAAACACATCCGAAGACGACAAAGTTGCGCGTTCATCGTACAGTAAAGCCAATTCCAAACAAAATAAACTCAGCTGCGCTTCAACACACAACGAATGCAGGCAGCATGCTTGCACAGTAACACACTTGAAGTGCTTACGTTCATCCTCTTCATCCTGGAGCCGTATCACACAATATCCGAGCAGGTATCCACGGAAATCAGCGGAGACGGCGATACAAACGACCATTAAATATCTTTGACCGAAAATCAGTCCCGGGGGACCGGGAGAGTGACGGTCGCTGGCCAAACCCCGGCGGTCCGCATCCTCCTCGTGCCGTGTCTTATAAAGCTCCGCGCACAGCGTTTTCTGTCCGCAGTGCTTGAGGAAAACACAAGTGAGGTGACAGAGATGAGAGTGAGAGTGGAGGGATATTCCTCTCATCGCCAGCTGTCTCTTAATGCGCAGCGGCGAGCAGGAGTACGAGAGGAGGAGGAGGAGCGCTCTGAATTCATTATCAGTAAATGCTTCTCTTTCGCAGCGCGCTGGAAGTTTAAGTGAATTGAATTAAACGTAATTGATTGGACTGCATTGCTGCTCGCGCTCGGGGAAATGCTCAAACCTAGCCTATTTTCTTCTCAAAGATAGACCAAAAAATGATACAAAGTGCTCAGAAATAACAAATACTAAACGATTCTTATAAAACAAATGCGTTCTTGTAGCTTATTGGCCACCCTACTGAGAAAACAGCCTAAAACAGACTGCAGTATCCCTTTTTTGCTCGTCTTCCAGCCTGGTCAAACTGGTCAGCTGGCTGATTTTAGAAGGGTTCTGATGAGGTTTGCAGGCCAGCTTAAACCATCTAAGACAAGCAATTTAGGCAGTTTTCTTCTACAAGGTGATCTGATGCGCTCTGATTTTGGCCACATTTCAAATATTACGCAGAGCAGAGATTTATCATAAGATTAACATACAAGCCAGCTACTGACTGCAAACAGATGTTAAAAAAAAAAAAAAAAAAAAAAAGAATTGTGGAAATGCATTGCTTGTTGACATTAAAACGTAAAACAATGTACATAACTGGAACTAAAATACATGCAATAAGTTTTTGCTAAATTTAGTTGAAAATCTGCAAAAAGTCACAATCCCGTTATGGTTTCAAAACCAAACCTAAAAAAAGAACAAGTGTGTTTCACCAAACACATGGTTATTTAATTGAATATGAGATGAGTTAAGATATATTGTTAGTTCAAATGAGTAACTTACTGTTCTTGACAATAGCTGTGCTGTTTCCCCTCTGGGTCCTGTTGGCACTGTGCTCTAATATAAAGGGCCAGACCCTCTGCGTGAGGCACACATGAACACTGCAAAAGCAGAGGTGCTGAATCTGGCAATCAGCAGTGGCTTAACCTTTCTTTCCTTCCCTTTTCCGGTAAAGCTGTAATCCCTCCAAGGCGGAAGGAACTACCCTCTTCTGATTCCAGATCTGTTTTGCATCCCCTCTCGTTGTGCTGTAGGCCATGTTTGGCTGGTTAGTGCTGATCACTGAGCAGTGTGAAAGATCCTAATCTCTCATATACTGAGCGGTGTGAAGCTAATGTGGTGGGGTTTTGTTCAAACAGTCCCAGCATGCCATGGGCAATTAGGGAAAGTGAAAAGTGTTGACACACACATACATTTTTTATACGGATCCTACTTGAATGATTGCAAAAAATGCTGAAAATACTGCTTTGAGATTTTACAGTAACAGCACAGGTTTTAGCACAAGCACACACACAAACAGCCTTCATTCTGACCATATAATCTACATCTGCAATAATGTGGATGTATCATTATGCATCATTATAGAAGCAGCCATGCGAATAGAACAGCTCTATAGGGACAATGCGGTCCTTATGACTTATGGTTATCTAATCAGACTCCATGCTTTTTTTGAGAATTCCACACCAATGAATTAAGCTTTTGAGAGTGTGAGAGCATGCTGAAAATATACGCTACCAGAACGTATTTGTTTGTTTGCAGGAATGCAAATGCCTTGCAAATGGAGATATAATTTGTATATAAAATATGTGTGTGAGAGAAGTGAGATATAGCATAAGTAGGCTTATGTGCACGCACACACACATGCATGTTTGTACATTCATCCTCGTATACCGACATTGACACCAGAGACACCCACTAGCCAATGAGACCCATAAATCAAATCCCAGCTTCCTTTCTTTTCTCCATGCCTGTCCTTTGTCTGCTCAAAAGGCCCCTATACAGTTGCTATACCACCAGCACATCCTCGCCTCAAGATAACCCCTCCACAGATCGATACCCTCAATCCCCGGACAAATGCTTGCATAGTTTCCATAGCAGGCGAGACTGGGGCTTTGTCTCCCTCTCTAAATGCATTGAGTGTGAGAACAGTTTGCCCTGGTCTGAGAGTGTGAGAGAGTCAAGGTGAAAGTATGTGATCAAAGAGAAAATGTCAGAGGCTTTGTGCTGAAAAGACTTTCATTGATGGATGACCCATTGACACTTTAGCAATTTAGGGGAGAATTTAACAGAGTGGAATAGATTTTGGCATGAAATACATTTGCTGGCCAGGTTGAGAAAACTAATTTGTGTGGACAAAAGTATTCAGACTGACGTAATTTCTGGTCATGTTGCGAAGTGTAGGGGATGCTTCATAATGCAGTTTTCTTGTTATGTTGGAGTATTGAGCCACTTTGTCTCCTGTTATAAAAGGCATTAGTGTAATTTTGTTTGTCGTGGATTTTGAAAAAAAAAAAAAAAAAACTCAAAAACACAGAAACAGTTTTGGTTTGGTCTTGTTCTTTGAGAAAGATACATGGAGAGTTTCAAGAGGAACTATTTTTAACACATAAGTATGTAGAATTAATAGTGTTGTCTGCAATCTGTGCTATTCAGCAGTGTGGAAAGACTGTGGATAATTCAGAACCATGGACAGCACCCTAAATCTAGAGTAGAAGCTTACAACCTTCTGGTCTCCAAGCAGAAACCACGAATAGAATAATGAGATGCAACAAAGCAAAGTTTTTAGAACAACAACAACTCAGCCCAGCAAGACTAATGCAAAATAAAACAAATCACTCTCATTGTAATGTCTACAACTGGAAATGTGTGGTGCATGTTCAGTCGACAGACAACTGTTTTTTTTTTCACATTGTTGGCTCCAGCCACTTCATTCCATTTACTTACATTTATACATTTCTAGTCAATTCTGATAATTATTTTCATGTTATGGCTGACTTTCAAATTCTATATTTTGTCTCAATAAGTTAAATTAAAACTAGAAAAATGCTACACATTAATTCATTCATCACATTATCATGTACAGTGGATACAAATGGATATTAACTTTGAGATTTGATAAGGATTACAGATAACAGTGTCATTAAACTATTCATGTTTTTAAGATTAACTTGAAGTGAGCAGTAGATGATGGCCTAACTAACTGTATAATGTAAAATGTAAAAATAGGTAGAAATGAACATGCATGTACAATTAAACAACCAATATTGGCAGTACCAATAAACTTAGACTTCAACCAATGATTGATATGGTAACAGATTATTGTGCATTATTTTTGGCTGTCAAAGTCTGATGTACCAGTTGAGCTACAAGAATACCTTTTCCTCTTCCCCCGTCTATTTAAAATGAACTAATTGTATGTATGAACTTACAGCTATGTTTCATTAGGCTTATAACAACTCTCAAGAAAAGCAGCTTGTACTCTTTACCTTTGACGTGGATTAAGGAAGTATTGTATAAAGCTGGAAAAAATCTAATTCTAACTCATTAAAGACTTTTAATAAGTAATGGCTGACTCCATATTTAGTTAAGCTGAGCACCTCTTTTGTTTTTATGTTTTTAAAATTTGTTTCATTTTATTATTTCATATTATTTCATTTTATTATGTGTTTAAATGTATGACTCTGTTCTAATTTAATTTTATCACTGTTTTTTTTTTCTTTTCTTTTTTACCTTTTAAAAATAAATCCGTAAAATAACAGAAAAAGTGCTGGCAGCTCATTAAACACAACATTATCCATTCATTTTACGGACTGTCCTGTTAACTTTAAAACACAATGCAATGAAGTGTAAAATTCAAAATACTGGTAAAACACCTGTAAAAAATAAATAAGGAAACATTCCTTCAAATTATACAGTATACTGTGCCATATTTTTACAGATTACAGAGTGTATATTGTTGGGGGGATTTGTTATTTGAGGTAATAATATTACAGAATATTACATTACAACTTGTGACGAATCTGTGCACTTGGAAAAATCCAACAAAGAAATCTAAAAAAAAAAAAAAAAAGCGGCTTGTAATGGCAAAAAGATCAATCAAATGACTTTGGATATTAAAATGTTCTCAAAACTCGTAAGACCAATATACATCATGTGTATTTGTAGGCAGGCTAACATACTCATCATCTGGCTCGGAAACAAAGTCAGTGGAATTGGAAATGCTGCCTGTTTCTGAGAGAGGTTTGAATATTCTCCAGCCAAGCGCTGACTCTGGCAGGAGAACCAAAACCATTTTGGTGGAAAAAACGTAATTTTCTACCTCTGCAAAACAAGACAATAGTCATGCCCAGCCAAAAAAACACAGACTTGTGACGTTATACGTAGAACCAAGAAACCCTCCCCAGAAACCCTATTCAACCAATTTTGCTGATTCGTTGACTGCAAACATGCTCATCCATTCTACTTTCAAATGTTGAAACAATTGGTTCTGGTCGCACTAAATATGGATTACAAATCTCAAACGTACTGAAACATCGAGCACACTGCCAACGTGTGAGAGCCGGATGGCCCATGCATACAATGGAATCGTTTCGTGTGCCAGAATTTCCCAGCACTCCTGCTAAGCATGCCTGCTAATCCCGTCAATGACTCTGCAATCGTGAATGTTTTTGTTGAGCGTTCCATGTGCCTCACATGCCGATAAAAGCCCGAATGATGAATGAGATCCCTTTTACACGGCAAGGGGAAGTGCCGACTTAATCTAGCTATTAGCACTGACGGGACAAAGAGTGTGTAAGAGTCCTCGGCTCAAAAGAGTGGGATTAAGAGACGTCAATCAAGGCACTAGCATCACCTTCTGCAGCAATTGAGTTATAATGATAAAATTGAGGCATTCCAACAGGTTGACTGGACAGATGTTGTTTACATGCTTTATGCCTATTTTCCCTCCTGAGAAAAGCCTGATAAGTAAATAGACATTCTGATAGCACAGAAGCGTCACCCTGATGTGTTGTCATGACAATAATTCTAGCGGTGAGGTATATATAGCGTGGCGGGAAAGATTTCAGCACCAGACAATTGAGTAGAGCGAGAGAGGGAAACGCGTGCGTGTGCATTCAGCAACCTTTAGATTGTAATTGATTTGAATTCTGAGTCTGCATGGTGAGGCTCTAATACGCAGAACTCAGTTTTGCTTGTAGAATGTCATTACACATATAAACATAATACTTTTCTTAGAATTAAATACAACAGGCAGAGCTGTCTATGGTGAATGCATACTAATCGTTAAAATGAGCACATTTAACTTTCAGATAATGGTGCTGGAACAACAGCAGCCTTCGTCTGCTCCATTAAACGGAGAAAAATCAAGTTCACAATGAGACATTTTCCTGCCACCTTGATATCAAGCAATTTCCACTGCACCGCTTAGAGACATTAAACCTTCTTTCTGTCAAAGCAATACTCGCTTTCATTTTAAGCCAGTGGGATCCTTTTGAAAATGTCTAATTAAACTAATTGAAGCAAGACAGCGCAGTCACCTCAGATGTGTCGCTAAGGTTGTGCACGCTCAGAAATAAAGCAGTAACTACACATTTAGTCGAACAAATGGTCTTTTTCATGATTTTATTGTTGTGTTTTCCAACAAGCAGTTGTCTAAGATCAAACTAGTGCTTATGCCATTCTGACAAGAAGGTTTATTGTTTTATTGTTTATTTATGTTTTATTTAATCTCCCTCATGACATACTGATTGTGAGATTTCCAGTCTTTCTCAGAAAACCACATGTGGAATTACCAGTTTCCATTTTAAACATTTCTTTGTGGTACTTAGCTCACTGAGATCCTAAAAATATTACAGTCCCAGTTCAAGTGCAAATGTCTTTTGGGTTTGTGTGTGTGTATGATAAAAAAAGAAACACTGCAGAGTAACATTAATTGATATCAAAAGATAGATTATGTGAATTTACAGAGGAAATTTATTTGCAATTTATCTCTCTCAACAGATGGATGTGTGTGTGGGTGACAAGACTATGAGAGCCTAAATTTATTTTGGGGATGAGGATAATGTAATATTTATTTCCTTGAGTTCAGCTGTTTACCGAACTTTCTCCATTTCTGTTTTCCCATTCTCTTTTTCACTCTTCATGTCTCTCTCTCTCTCTCTCTCTCTCTCTCTCTCTCTCTCTCTCTCTCACACACACACACACACACACACACACACACATGCACATATTATACTCAATTGGCAAATGAGTAAAATCTGACTATGGGGCAGAAGAAGTGGGTTGTTTTGGCTTACCATTGTGACATTTAAATTGGATGCCCTCAGCTCAGTCTATGGAAGTCATTACTGACTCACTATCACAGACTGTAAACAGTGAACTAGAGAAAACAGAGAGATTTCACAGTTCAAACTAAGTTTAGTCTAGGGTTACAGGCAGATAACCTGGCCAGTAAAAAATAATTTACCTATTTTGTGTCAATGCTCTCTACATTCCATTCTGCATTTGGCTTTAAAAGGTTATCGGGTCTTAGTTCTTGTTTTAAGAGTCTGTATTTAAGTCTCTGAGTTAAAAGAATAGATTACTCAAAAATGAAATTTAAATGTACTTACTTATGTCATTCCAAACCTGAATGACTTTCTTTCTTCTGCAGAACACAAAACAGGTTACCACTGTCTTTCAATGTATGAAAAAAAACAAAGAAACAAACAAAAAAAAAACACTAAAACATTTTTCAAAATTTCTTTTATTTTCCACATTAGAAAGAAAGAAAAGCTTGGAACATGAAGGTGAGTCAAATTATGACAAAATATTATATATAAAACAAAACTGTTTACAAATAAAGATATGTAAACTTAAGTCTTAGGATATGGCGGGCTTGAGTGAGCCGCAAACGGCAGCCTTGACTTCACCACAGACAGCGGCCTTGAGTGAGCCACGGACGGCGGCCTGGATTTCCCCGCGGACGGTGGCCTTGACTTCACCGCAGACGGCGGGCTTGAATGAGCCACGGACGGCGACTCGGGGCTGAGGACGCTGGTGAAGCTTCTAAGGAGACGGGGGTGTTTGGAGTTGGGCAGGTGGTCCGAGCTGTTGGTGCAGTATGTGGAGATTCTCGGCGTGGGGTGAAAAAGGATGAGATCAATAAGCTCAATGAAATCCTCCACATACCGCTCCAACCTCCGACCAGCCTGCCGCAAACCCCACAGTCTGTCCTCAGATACAGTCATCCTTCTGTAAATGGGTCCGTTCATCTGTCACGGGTTGTGTCGCGGAAAGGACGCAGGAGACTTGGGGTAAGTACTTTTTTCTTCGTTTTAATAAATCACATAGAAAAACAGGTAACACAATGTAAATAGACGAGTGAATGGACCAAGAGTCAGGGAGAACTCAGGACTTATAAACACATAGAATGAAATCAAGGAGAACTAAAACAGGTGCTAGGAATAATCAGTTAACTTAACAAGAACAGGAACATAACCAAAACAAGGAAACTCAGGAAGGACAGAGGAAAAACAAAGAACAATGAGTCCAGAACCCTGACAATATGTTTCATTTAACAAACAAGGTTTTGAACTTGTCATGTTTACTCAAAATTCCATAACTATTCCATAACTGGACTTTCTGGTGAAAGTAACAGACTTCTCTCTAGAGATGTATGCTGGACTTCTCCAATTATTAAGTACACTTAAACCTGTCCCTGACATTCATCTGCCTCCACTTTTTGCAACTTAAGTTGAGTAATTAAATAAAATTCTTGACAATGAACTCTTGCAATTGCAAGAAAGAATTGCAGAGAGAAGCAAATGATTTGAGTGATTGAACTTATAGCAGCAGGCCTGAGAAATGTGCTATTTTTGTCATTCTTTTTCAGAGCAGGTTAAATCTACATGGACAATTAATGAACACTGAGCTCATGGGAGAATCTCTCTCTCTTGCTCTGCCTGTTTCTCTTTCTCTCTTTCCTCACTTGGCTCTGTTGTTCAGAAATTTGGGACTGGGCTTAAACCTGCTGTATTTGCATCTGTATTACATTTAAGCTTAAGCGTTTAATCTTTCAATGTTAAAGGGAGAGTTCACACAAAAATGTTGCCATCATTTACTTACCCTCACGTCATCCAAAACAGTTATTCATCTTCAAAACATAAAGTTTTAAACTAAACCTGATAGATTTCTGTTCTTCCATTGAAAGTCCATTGACCCAAAACAATGGGGCTTCAATAAGTAATAACATTGCAAAATAAAAATAAAACATTTTAAAACAAATCCATTTGAATTGAACTGTTCAATCCCAGTCTTTTGAAGAGACATGATCTCTTTATACGATAAACAGATTTTAATTTAGGTTTTTATTCACATATTAACATTGATCAACACACATACATAGAGTACACAACAGGAGCTCAAGCGTTTGGGCTTGTTAAAACCAATGAGTTTTATATGTTTGGAATAACACGAGGATAAATATTTGATGACAGTATTTTCATATTTGGGTGAACTACAGGAACTATTTAAACTACTATTCCAGTTTAAAATGCAGCGATAAATAAAGTATTTGCAGATTGATTTCCTCCAAAACTGTAGAATGTACTGTATCCTAGTAAAAAAAAAGTAATATATCTAAAATACATTTATTTCATAGTAATTATAGTTCAAATCTAACATATTTATTGACATATCACTCGAGACTTACTTGTATAAAAATTGTAGTTAAACTTTATTTGGAGTACTATTTGTGCACAAAGCACATTTCTTAATAAGCCTAAAATGTGTTGAATGTCACTACTGATGAGGATTGCATGATCTTTGAATAATACCGGTCTTTAAATGCAAGATATTTAAAGTGTACCTAAAGTATACTTGCAATAGTTCCACTTTAGCACAATCAAATATACTTCAGTATATCTTTAGTTGGACTTCAGCACTGCTTCCACACAATTAAAGTGCATTAAGTACAAATTAATTCTTCCAATTTAGCAGACTTTAAGTAAACCAGTTTGGTATACCAAAAGTACAATTGCATGATATTTTTATTAACCACATAAATATGTAAATGTATTTGTAGTATACTTAGCAAGAAATAAATGTATTTCAAATACATTTGTGATTTTTTTGGCGGGATTATCTGATTTCCCAACCTATGACATCCCTGTTGAAAAAAAAACAACATATGCTGGTCAGGTATGTTTTGAGGCATGGTAGCTGGTTTGAGCTGCTTTAAGATGGTCTTTAGTTGGTCATGAGCTGGATTAAACTCAGGACCAGCTCAGGACCAGCTTAAACCAGCTCAAACCAGCTACCATGCTTCAAAACATACCTAACCAGCATATACTGTATTTTTCAAACAGGGATATGATGGAAATTTTATACAAATACAGTGATGCATGTAACAACTAAGTTTGTGACTGACATGAGGTGTTTTTTTTTTTTTTGGTAAAAGGTAGTCCAAAAATAGAACAATTGATGTGTGTTTGACATGGCAGGATGAAATCTCTTTTGTCCTTCCCTGTCATAGATCACACCGGATGACCACATGAAGGTGAACAGGCTGATGAGATCGTTCTCTTTCTCCATCCCACCTCTTGATCTGATGACAGTCACAATGATTGGAGCTGAAGCGCTTTGTGAATGAACGCACTTACTTCAATTACTCATGTCAATACAATGCCTTTTGATGTTGATGTTCCCATAGGCTGAGTAATATGAGTAAATTTAACCAAAAAAAAAAAATCCATCTGTGATATATTCACTTTTAACAAGGTATTGTTCAACAAAAACATTGTTGGCCCGTTTAGGGCGGGTGAGCCAATCGTGGGTAACCTCTTCTTGATCGCCTAAGCTGTTCCCATGGCAATGGGGTGCCTGTGGGTTGCAGGCTAATCTGTGTGAAATAGCGTGGGCCTTGTGTTCCCTTGGTGACACCTGTAACTGACAGGCTGAAGACGACCTGCATATTACTTTTTGACCTCTTAGACTTTGTGGGAATTGTTAATAGGAGCCTTTGCTGTTTTCGTATGACAAAACATTGTCCACAAATAAATAAAGCCTCCACTACACATTCCTCTCTGATATATTAGTGAGCCTGGAATATGATTCCTCTGTGAATTAGTTCCACAAAACAACCAAACCTTTGTGAGTGCTTAGCTCTTTAGTGATTTTTCTTCCTTTCTTCTTGCTGCTTTTTTGTCAGAATGAGCACCAGAGAGAAAAATGTCTCCCTCAGCAACTAAAACTGGATCAGATGGAGTTTCAGCTCTCTATCAAAGATTATCTCATGTGTGATGTCTGGCTAGACACAGAGTCCAAAGCCCAAGAAATTTGGTAGACCAGAGAGGAACTCTCTCACAGTCACATATAAACAGAGCAGGGAGAAGATAAAGGATATCTTTCAACTGTGCTGTCGCTGGCATTAGAATGAAAACTGCATTGTAGTCTATACTTCTAATCATCTCTTTGCTTTGTTACCACCTTTGCATTCCTGCTTCCTTGTTCCATTTCATATAATTTTATGCAAAGACTTTGATCTTTCTTTCATCTACAAAACACTCCAACTCAAGTAAAAGAGGGAAAACACTTTTACATATTGTACTTCCCATATGTTTTGTTCGCAGAGATAACACTGAATTGTCATTGGCTCCAACGTCTCGGTCTGATTTGGACAATATGGAATATGGGACATGCAGAATAATAACAATAAATGTTATAATAATAATTAAATATAATAATTTTCTTTCTTTTCTTCTTCACAAAACAACAACAACAACAACAACAACTTTATTATTATTATTATTTAAGAAGAAGGACAATTACTGCTTTAGGGAACACTATGAAATGAAGCATTATTATTATTATTATTATTATTATTATTATTATTATTATTATTATATAAGAAGAAGGACAATTACTGCTTTAGGGAACACTATGAGATGAAGCATTATTATTATTATTATTATTATTATTATTATTATTATTAAGAAGAAGAAGAAGAAGAAGAAGAAGAAAAAGAAAAGCTGCTGGTATACTCTTCAAAAGACAATACGGAATATATGACATGCAGAATAATAATAAATGTTATTAGAATTTTCTGCTTCTTTTTTTCTTCTTCACGAACCAACGACAACTTTTATTATTATTATTATTATTATTATTATTATTATGCAGCATTAAATTCTCTTCTCGCATTTCTTTGTGGTTGTACTAGTGAATCCAACAAGACGTTTCACCCAAGCACCTTACGAAGGATATGTGCAGTGTCCATGAGTACAATCTTTTGCACTTCTCTAGCTGACGGATGGCCTATAGGAGCATTTTTAAGTTTTGAATGAAACCTTTCTTCAATGTTCCTAATGCTCCTACTTTCACTGGTACAGTTCTCATTTTACATTTCCACATCCTACTGATCTCAATTTCCAGGTCCTTGTATTTTATCTTCTCAGTTTCCTTTAGCATGATATTTGTATTATCTGGAACAGCTATATCAGACACGTATAGCAGACACGTTTTCTCTTTTTTGTCATGCAGCACTATGTCCGGACCATTAGCTAAGTTGGTTCTATCAGTAACTATTTGGAAAATCCCACATAATGATGTTATCATTGACATTGATGACTTTTTCTGGTTCATGTTCGTAGTATTTATGCGTAACTCGAACTCCTAGATACTTGCACATAGACCAGCGAACATAGCTGGCTACTTTGTTGTGTCTGTTGGTGTACTCAGACTGTGCAAGTGTAGTATAGCCTGCAACAATATGGCTTATGTGTTCTTCAAGCCTTGTTGCACATCCTGCATTTACTGTCTTCTATTTGTTTCAGGATGTTCTTCTGGTGGTACTTGATGTTGAGTGCCTGGTCCTGCGCTGCAAAAATCAGGTTTTCAGTCTCCCCTTTTAAACCAGAGCTGTTTAGCCACTGCATAGATGCCTGCTTATCGACACACGGTCTTTCCAAGTCTCGAAGGAATTGTCCATGAAAAGGTTTACCCTTGAGGAGTTCAATTTTGCTTTTCTCAGTGTTGTTCTTTAATTGCATTTTTACATTCTGCACATCAGTGATTTGTTTCAAGTACTTTCCTTTTATCTTCTGAGCTCCCTTCTGAAGAGAGTATTTAGCCTTACCAGCATTGTGATCTCTCACTAGTTGCGTAAACATATCTTTGCCCAGCATGATGTAGCTGCTTAGGCCAACGGTAGCAGTTTCCTGATATACAGTCTTTCAGCATCAGCTTTACGGTAATGGATGACTGCAATGGTGAGGAGTTTCCTTATTTTTTTATCCATCCTCTTAATGTCTGTTCTCAACCAGTCAATGATACCAAAACTATAAGCCACAACTTCAACAGCTAGGGTATTGATAGTTGTGATTTGGTTTTTGGAGCTTAACTCAGTCTTATTAAGTACCTGATGAACTCGACGATAGTACTCTTTCGCTATCTTCTCTTTCATTTGGATGTTATCAATACTATCATTCTCTTCGACACCTAGATACTTGTATGTTTCGTTCATATCCATATTCCTAATGACTGTTTGGTCATTCAGTTGGATATTCTGAATTTTGATTAGTTGACCACGTTTAAAGACAGCCGTGGCACATTTGTCTAGGCCAAATTCTATTTTGATGTCATCACTGAACCTTTTGACAATAGTGAGACCTTGTTTTAGTTGAGTCTCATCCTTTGCAAGTCGTCCATGTAGAATAGATGGCTGACTTTATTGTACATGTCAACTTGTACATCCAATACCTTGTCTATTTAGCATGTTAGTTAGTGGTGTCAATGCTAAGCAGAACAGAAGGGGAGACAAGGAGTCGCCTTGGAATATACCTTGTTTAATTGCGATGCTACCCGTCTTGATATGGCCTCTGGTGTAGTAGAGCACCATCTCAGTTTTCCACTCTGTCATCGATGTCTCTACAAATCGAGTTATAGATGGACAGACTCTATAGGTTTCCATAGCTGCTATTATCCAGGTATTAGGCACACTATCGAATGCCTTCTTGTAATCAATCTATGCCATACCAAGATTTATCATTATTATTATTATTATTATGAAGAGCAAGAAGAAGAAGAAGAAGAAGAAGAAGAAAAGCTGCTGGTGTGAAGAAAAATGTCCATAAAACAAATTCAAGCATTTATCTCAAGTGCAAACATTTCCTGTGGAAAGTCAGGTATTCAAACCCTTGTAATGAAGTGTTATTTAATAGTGACAAACTTTCAGATAAGGAGCAGTTATGTCATTGTATTGAGGTGCTAAGGTCTTTTTCCAGCTAGAAGTCAAATGAGCCCCTGCTAAAGCAGAGCAGAGAGTGAGACAGAAGTGCCCTTCAGGTGCTTGATTGCAGATCAGTCCCAGCTGATGAGAGAGATTCAGAGGAGACATCAAGCACCTGGCACTGGTCCTGAAAAGGTGTGAGGGTGCTTGATGCAGGTAGATGTGTTCACTGCACTGAACCTGGTGTTTATTGCTATGCTGATAGCTGCCACGCTTGCCTTTGAGGAAAGGTTAAGCATATGCCTCATAACCACACACAATATGACAATATCAGTATGCCTCATAACAATATGACTTATTTGACTCTGAACATTTATCTTACGGAGCATATGCTTTTGTGAATGACTGACACAGTAATGAAGACTTCCAAGCTTGCATTGGTATGTGTGTATTTGTGAAAGTGATGATTCAGAAAGATCCATCTGCTGTCTGACACAGAAGTGTCCTTAGTGAAGAAGCAGGCTGACAGCTACATTTTCACATTGCAAGAAACAATTGAGGCTGATATAGAATTTGCTATATACACAACATTATGTATGGAAATGGTTCAAGGGTAATTGGCTTTTGTACTACACCAAAATGGATGTGGCTATTTGTTTTTGAAGGATGACTTCATAACATACATCATTTTATGAGCAAAAGGCCAGTTGGATGGAAACAAGCTGGAGACAAGACAATTTTTATTTTTATGCATTTTCACAACAGAACAGAAACAAAAAATGGATGGAAACTATTTTGCCATCATGGTCTGAATGCTTTCATAATTAATTAATTAATTAATTAATTAATTAATTAATTAATTAATTAAACCATAATTATTATTACATAATATACAATTATATACAAATTTATACAATCACAATTAAAAATAATATATTTTATATTTTTAAAGATATATTTAATTTTATATTTATACAATTTTATATAAATATATGTTATTATATTCATTACATTAACATATGTTCAATTTTTTTTTAAAATACAGGTCAATTTCTTTGCTCTTATTGTTTTTATTAGGCTTGCAGGTTAAAATTTGAGACTTTTTCTGAGGCTAAGATTTATAGCAAGGACTATGTCACACTAAATACCTCAAAGATCCACGACAGCTGAAATCACTTTCACGATTCCTGAAATTTGTCTTACATGGCAAAATTATTACAAAACCTTACAGTGTGCAGACTGTACGTGAAAATCGACACAAATGGCCACCTCCTGTTATACAAACTCTGGCATGCTTCTTTTCTGAGGCAGTATGGAGCTCTAGTCAGAGGGAGGGAAATGAAAGCTCGTGTAACCATCAGAATTAGCCTACAGGTGTTATTTTAATAGTTGTAATGCTGTTATGCCTCAGGCTCGCTGTTATTGCAGCCCTACTCTAGCATTTAATTACTAATAGTCACTTAACACAACGTCATGTATTGGCTGGTGTTGAATAAATGAGAAAGTCAAGAAGTCTGAGAGGCAGAGCTAAAGGAAAGTGTGTTAGTGATTCATTATTTCATTTTTAAAATTGCATTTTGACATTGCATCAACGCTTTTAAACAAATTTGCACTCATAACCACTTTTTTTTCTAGTTTCATTTTAAAGTTTTTTAAGTGTTCACATTTGGCTCAGTCCACACTTCTCTGGGCCTTGGTGGAGCTGGACCTCTATTACATATCGCTGCCCAGAAATGGCCTCGCAGTCATTCAGGTTAATTCCAACCTGTCTAAAAATCCTGTGTAAATATCTACTCTGAGTGTTTAGCTTCCCCATGTTCCTCTCTTGTCAGCTTTCTGTTCGCACTGCCTCCACTGCTGTTTTTCATTAAAATCATCAGTTGTGGGCTAGATATAACTTTTTAATATGTTGAGCGGTGAAGTCACTAGGTTTTCACACTGAACTGAATTTTCAATTGATATTCTCAGATCTCCAACAGAGACAAAGGGGGGAGGGGGGAGGGTTAAACTATGAATGATGTGCCTCATTCTTGTGTTTCAAGGTAAGTAGGCATTTTTCTATAAAAGATTATATCAGACTTTCATTAATATGTTTTGGTCGAGCTCAGGCACTTTAATATTTAACTGAATATTTATACAATTTGTGGCAAGAAGTAAGAGAATGGAACCTAACAGGGAAAATCTAAAGTTAGCCATTGGGGGTTTGACAGTTAGCTTACATTAGGTCGTCAAACTGTTTGCTATTTCCTATCTGTCTCTAAAAAAAACAAAAAACAGACTATTTTTGGCCAACTTTGCAGACTCTCAAGTTTCGTTTCTCAATTCAGTCAATCACAAAATGAGACAATATCTGAGCGACATAATTAGACATACGAGCATGAAAATGAACACACACACACACACACACACACACAGCTAATCAGAGGAACAGCGAAGACTGTGCTCACTAATGAGTTCCCGCTGGACAAACCTGGTAGTTTGACAATAAGTGTACAGAAACACACATTTACACACACATGCATGCATATACAACAAATACACTATACACTACAGTAGAGTAAATGCATGCACAACTTGGCCTTACTGCCTTTATTTCTGCATATGCACACACACAGTACTGCCAAGGTGTTCATCAGTTTAATTAGCCATATACAACAGACGGATAGGCAGTTCATCTTTACCTCATCTCAGCTAAAATACAGCACACTCATGCTTTTATTGCACTTTAATTAATTGTAAAGCATGTTGCTGTTTTAATAAGGTGCTACATACATTTTTTTTTTTTTACTTACAAAGCATTGTGGTGGTATCAGATGATAACATATTACCAAATGATTATAAATCACAATGTATCTATAATGTTATTTAACAAACATTTTTCTCCAAAGTTACTAGAGGAGAGCTGTTACAGTTATCTACCTCCTTCCGGAATAACAATATATAATATATTATCTACTGTTACATTTATCACATACTTTACTGCCATTACAAATATACAGCAAGGATGCTTTGAATATAACTTTACTTAATTATATCTTGATAAAGTTATACTGTACATTTACAGTACAAGGAAAATGGGTGCTAATATGTCAATATTAGCCTGAACATTTTCCGAAAAAAAAAGAAAGAGCAAAACTAAAAAATTGTTACAATTATCCTTGATCACATATACCACTATACAAAATACAAACAGTTTGGATAGTTCTCCTTAAATGATCATACTAACCCTCATGTTGTTCCAAACCTGTATGACCCTCTTTTTTAGTTGAACATGAAGATATTTTGGAGATTTCTGGTAACCAAAATGTTATAGACAGTTCATCTACAGTAAACGTTTTGGTTACCATTGAATTTTCATTTTATGGACAAAATTTTCTCAAAATATCTTTTTCCACAGAGGAAAGAATGTTTGGAACATTGGAGTGAATAAATGATGACAATAAATGGCAATGCCTCATAAGTTTCTCGAATAGTTCCAGTTCTAGTACTTGCTATGATCACAGTGCACATCATTATATTCCTGGCCACATTCCCAAATCAATCAGCCATTGATTTCACTTTACTATAGACTGTGGTAACACCTCACTTACAGGTTTCTCAGTGGATCATGTCGGTCAATTATGTTTTAGTATGCATAAACAAATGTGTGAAAATTGTGAGCTGGCTTAGAAAATCTTGAAAGCAGAAAAGTGATCTTGAGGAATATAGTTGGCATATTTTGGTTTAATCTATTGCACCATTTATGTTCCTCAAACCTCCATTTTCTATCTCCCATCTGTTGATCACATAGGCAGCTCTGCTCTTGCCTTAGTTGTGCTACCAAAACAGTAGGTTTCAGGGTGTTTCTTTAGGGTAGCAGTTAGGCCTCTGTGATAGTGTGCAAATGAGGATAGATTCTCTGTGAGAAAACGCGCACATACTGCTCAGCTGTTTTTATCTGTCTGTTCATTCACAGTATATTTTGAGAGCTAATTCTTTATTATGTGATGTTTAATTTCAGGAACTTATTTCTAAAAGTCATTTTTTAAATAATTGCAGATGATTAGTCCTCTCTTATCACTGCGCTCCAGGTGTCGTTCTATATTGATTGAAGGGCTTCATATGGTTGCCATGACGACAGTGTCAAATGATGTCCGGCTCAGAGGGTTCTCTTGTCTCGTCAGAGCCCACAACAGCACGCATATAATGAAGACACACAAACGCTTTATTGTTGTAAACACTGGGCGTTTTGTAATCTCTTTCTTAATGTATTCTTCATTTCTGTCAGCTCCCCCGCAAGTGTACTGCATGCTCAAACAGCATTGTCTGCTTGTATAAAATTAATCAAAACTTTTAATAAAAAAACTACTGGAGCATTCAATTTTGATAACAGTTCATTTTGCATTTGCTGAGCTCTCAGCTCTCTCTGACTATCAGCAATTCAAACCCATGTACCCATCGCAAATCCCCATATCAAAATAAATGGCTGGAGACTTCCCTTTGTGCATTCCTCAGCACCTCACACCTTACTTGAAAAAGTTCAGTTGAGTGAAATGTAAAAAATATATGTTTAAACAATTACCTGGACACTGTGAATTTTAATATAATTATTTTGGGAAATATATGATGTGAATATGGTTAATTATGGTTGAATATGCTAACATATTCTAGTCTGGACTGGACCTTCCTGGACACATTCTTGTACAACCTCTTTGGTCAATCTGGGTACATTTCCCAGAAGCAATGTTAGTCAACTATAGTCACAAGTTCCATTGTCACCAACATAGCTCAATGGGTTCTGTGTTTCCTGAAACCATACTTCCAACAAACATTTGAAAACAGTATCGCAAAGTTGTCAACTATTGACCAGTGGTTAGAATCACGGATTCTTGTTAGCATGACATGTGAATTTAACAGATCAAGCAAGCTAACAAATTGTGCAGTCTAAATAATTCATTCTTGCTTCATTTACTCAACCTCGTGTCCTTCCAAACTTATATTACCTTCTTCAGTAGAACTTGAAAGAAGGTTTAGTAAATGATGACAGAATGTTAATATTTGGGTGACCTATCACTTTTAGGGCTAGATTTACTAACAGCTTGCGCCAGCGCAAACGGTCTTTTGGCGTTAAAATAGTACTGTCAGGATTTACTAAAAACGCACAGTGAATTAGCGCTGAAAAGGTGTGGACACAGTTATTTTTGCGCCTGACTTTATTGAATATGCATTTGTAGGAGTTTCCCTTTCAGATGCAAAATTTATGGGAAGAGAGTATTAAAATGAATCACGCAACACGATTTGCTAACGTTTGAGCTCATCAAATTACTGGTGTTTGCACTGGTCATTATGGAAATGATCTGGCTGCGTCTGTGTTCTTTAATGTGTGAATTGTCAGTAAATCACACGCAGAATTTCCCCTCCCGTCGGAGCTTTTATGTAATTGCACTCTAAAGCTACTTTGCCCTGTTTGGTAAATCTGGCCCTTAGAATGAAAATAACTTCGGTGTTATTTTTCTGGAATAAAAGACATGGCATCTTGATTGTTCTCAAACATGTACAGTATGTCAGTCAACAATTAATCTTGATGAAGATCATCATATTAGTATATCTGACACTATACAGTTTTTTTTAAAAAAAAGCTTAGTTCAGTTGCAGGGTGAATGGCCAGCTTCACTAGCTAAAACTGGATATGATTTATATACTGGATGTGTGTGTATGTGCTGGAGTTGGTTTGTTGAGCTTGGCATAGTACATATACTTGAGTGTTGCTGTCAGAAAAAATGTCATGTCTTTTAGCACACACATCAGTCATGATTAATTGGCTGACAGCCTGGATTTTAATATGGAAGTGCAGAGATGTGTGTGTTTGGGAGTGTGTGTTGTTTAATGTAACTTGTGCAGTTGATACCAGTATCTGTAAGAGCCATTAGCCTAATCTCTGAGCCACAGAGAAGCCCTTTGACACTCAGATGAAGGGATCCGAGAGAGAGAGAGAAAGAGAGAGATGCAGCAATGTTCAGATGTTCAGTAACACCACCATACTACCTGTACTATTGCTGCAGTTGTATATACTGTGCGCAGTATTCAGATTTTCTGTGTGCATACAGTATAAATGAATCTTCTTTTTATTTAATCTGACAACCAAGCATTATTTTATTTTATTTTATTTTTACATAAAGTTGTATAAATATCCTACATTTTATTTTACATTTATATTTTATAATATAAATATAACATAAAATGTTAAAAAAATAATAACAAATTATAGATATAATAAAAATGGACGTCATTTTTTAATTAAACATATAAGGTCAGATGACAACAAATATAGCATATTTATTTTAAACATTTACTATAACATCCATTAAAATATGATGTATCAAATACAATTTCTAGGTTCACGATTCTTCTGCAAGTGGTGTCTATTTCACCATATACACCAACAGAAAGCTTCTTGGTTTGAAAGTGACTTCTGTGTGAGCTGTGTTTCATACATCTCTACAGTATCGACAATAGAAAATGTTTTTTCGTTTTGTTTTTTTTAATCTGTGACTGCATCTTTAGGAATCTCCAGTTCACATTCAGACACACATGCACAAAAAACAATTATCAAACGTCTTACTATTCAATTTGATTCCAATAAAATTGTTTTTGTTTACAAATGTGACTCCACACACTCTCCCTCCCGTCCCCTAGACAATAAACTCAACAAATGCAAATTGTAAACAGGGGATGTGTTTTATATAGTGATGCCGTGTTGACATAGTGACATTTTAAGACTCTTTTCTCTCTTTTCAATAACATCAATATTTTCCTACGGCTTCTTTGCACTTGTGCATCGATCACTGTAAACAAGGAAACTGATTAAAATGGCAAGCTCTGTTAAACAGCTGTCTGCGGTGTGTTGTTTATAATGAGTGCATGTCTGCGCATGTGTTTGCGTAATAATGCCCTTGCCGGTCAATGGTGCTTAATGAATATCAGTAATTATGAGAAACACTGGGTTTAATCCCAGTTGGCATGTTGTAGCTTTGCACTTGCTTCTTGTTGTGCTTGTGTAGCGTATATGTATGTGGGTGTGTGTTCATGCTCAAAATTAAAATGAGATGACTGCATGACAAAAAAGCCAACAGGATGATGCTTTCCCCTGTTGGGTTTGCATTGTGTGTGTATGTGTGTGTGTGTGTGTTTGTGTGTGTGTGTAAGTGCGTGACCTTGTTTACAATCTTTTCTTTCTACCTCTCTCATTAATAAATGTAATTTCTCATAATGTCTCGGAGGGTTTTCTGGTCAATTGTTTCTTGAAGGTTGATGGGCATCAGAACTTCCCACGGGGAAGAGTGTGCAGGGAACTGCATGTCCAGAATATTAGGTGCCTACATGGCCCTATATATTGATGTGCTCACATGTTTTATGTGTGTGTGTGTGTGTGTGTGTGTGTGTGTGTGTGTATACCATGCTCATGTGCACAGGACCACACATGTACAGCTGTGAAAATAACGTCTATTTTTGGTGCCGATGGCCCCTCAGGATATTGAGCACCGCAGAATGGCGCTCCTTTCAAGCGATTTACCCTTAGCCTAAGGACACTTTTCTCCCCAGGCAAAATTTGTTTCTGTACATCTAATCATAGCCAGATCAATAAAGAGAGCTATAAACCACATGTCTTTATGTACTTGTCTGTCTTATGATACTATATCCTTCTGCTTCATTTGATATCTTAAATAAAAACATTATCAGTCGCTTCTCACTGCTGATCTCATTTGTATCACACAATTGGACTCAGTAGACTGTGGGAGCTCAGTGGGGATAAGCTTGCTGTTAGCCTCCTTCTGTGTTTCTACATAAATATTACTGTTGTCAATCAATTGAACAATTAAATAGAATGTAGAATCGAGTGTATTACATTATATGCTAATTGATTCAGCAAATTAATTTTAATTAATTAATGTTAATGTCTGAAAAAAGCCCCCAAATCATGATCATTTAAAGGGTTAGTTCACCCAAAAACTCTGTTATCATTTATTCACCTTCATGTTGTTCCAAACCCATAAGAGTTTGGTTAATCTTCGAAACACAGTTTAAGATATTGATATTCTTTCTCTTTCTCTCTCTCTTTGCATCCACTGAAAGTCCAGGTAACCAAAACTCCGATCCAAAAAGGTCATAAAGGTATTTTATAACGAATCCATATAAACTGAGTGGTTTAATCTTAGTTTTGTGAAGAGATATAATCACTTTATAAGATAAACAGATATACTCTTTTATTTACATAGAAGCAATAATTGACACATAAATAAAGCACATCACATATGATAAACATGACAGCTTAAACATGTGTGTGCGATGCACAAGAACCAATGAGATTTATTCTAGTTTGTTCTAACACAAGCTTCCAAGTTTACCATGTGTGATGTGCTCTATGTATGTGTGTTTATATGTGAATAAAAGCCTAAATTACATCTGCATACATATAGTAAAGTATGTAAATAACATTGATAACACATTAATCAAGGTGTTGTTGTTACACGTTACATGTACTTACTATTATAAAAAATAAATTATGCATAATTACATGCAAGTAACCCTAAACCGAACCCTAATCTACCCATACACATGAAGTTAATTAATATTACTCAGTACTTAAATGTATAATTACACTGTATCAAGGACACCTTAAAACAAAGTGTAACCATAACATTTAAATAACAGTAAATTATGCAGAACTAAATGCATTCAACTAAAAACAAGCCCTAACCCTATAAGTACATGTTGTTAATTAACATTACTCAGCATTTTTAAATTAACATTATACTCTTAATTATATAACTACACTGTAACGAGGGCATCTTAAAATAATGTGTAAGTGGAAATCAGAAAAATTATTTTAAGTACGTCAAGTGGCACGATTAATTAAGTTGGTAATTAATACACAATTAAAAATTACATTTTAAACTTTTTTTTATATACTAAATTTGGTTGTTAAAATGGTAGCCTTAAGAAATATATATTCATACAGCCTTATTATATATTCAGTTTTGTACCGGGGTAAAATATTTAGTCTCACTTTATATTTGATTTCTTTAACTACTATGCACTTACGTCAGAAACAATGAATTTTTTAGTACAAGGTATACTCATTGTGTTCATGTACTACTGCAAATCACTTTTGCTGCTATTGAGGTGGGATATGGTTAAGGTTAGGGACAGATTTGGTGCTTTAAGGGTGGGTTAAAGCTAGGGTTAGGGATCAACAGTGTAATTACAGATACAAATACTGAAATTAATTACAGAAGTAATTGCAGGAAGGTATTTTTAAAAATAAATACAATGTAAAAACATATATGTACACAATAAGTGCATTGTATCAAATTATTAATTTAAATGTGAATACATATGTCACAGGAGGACCAGGCTCCTCACCCAGCCAATTACCTCGCTCCACATCTCCAGCATATTAATCATCGGCACCTGCACCTCGTCAGC
>JAFVLL020005303.1:0-23920 GCA_021397915.2 Tor tambroides | reverse complement strand
GTAAAAATTTATCTGTGGGGTATATTGAGCTAAAACTTCACATATATGCTCTGGGGACATCAGAGACTTATTTTACATCTTGTAAAAAGGGGCATTATAGGTGCCCTTTAAAGATTCTATGCCGTGAACTTTAAATTTTTCACATACTTTTGAAAATTCAGCGTTTAGTTGATCCTGACAAGCGCTTGTCGTCAGTTGTAAACCCGACCGCTTTCTTCTTTTGTGAGGGGGTTTTGTGCCACGGCATTTTTGTTTCCAGGCGGAACGTTAAAGAATGCGACACACACATCTCCCGGAAATCCTGTACAATCTAACCAATCTGACGGCGACTTCGAAACTCCTGAAGTGTTTCCAGTTATGTTGTGCCATATGCATCAGACGTTCAGCCAACGTTCTGTGGGCGTGACGTCTGAGGCTGAGACTAATCATCTACCATTACAGCTATAGGATTATGGCTAGCAACAGGGTTGCCAGGTTTTCACTACAAAACCCGCCCAATTGCTACTCAAAACTAGCCCAAAACTATGTTCAGGAAGTAAATACAGGTGTTCCCCTGGTAAAATTCGCATTCCTGGGGCTAAATATCACATTATTGGGGTCGCTTCAACCCGTGGACATGAAAAACAACCCGCGGCAACAGTGTTAAAGTAGCCCAATTCCGCAGGAAAACTGCGGACTTGGCAACACTGGCTAGCAATTAGCTTAGGTCCTTCTCAGCTGGAAGTAAGATGACAAAACGAACACAATGGTATCACCATTGTTGTCATGGAAAATAAGGTCAATAGCCCACCTTGTTGGCAGAAGCTGTGAATGGGCTAGTCAACACTACAAAAGACGATCATCAAACTTTGCCTCCAGTGGTGTAGATAATTAAGCACCTGTCATAGTCTTTTTGATACGATCGACCCAATTTCAAATCCGCCTTTTGCCGAACCTTTTTTTTTTTTTTTTTTTTTGCCGAACACAGACGTTTCTCCCTAAAGATGAAGCGGGACGAAGAGAGAAACGCACAGGTATAAAAAGCACAAAGCACAGGTATACTGGTCAGGACTGAGAGAGAAAAAAAAACCGTCTTAACACTACGTCATTCTTCAGCTATACCTTAAGCTTAGTTAATGTGTTTCCCGAAACGTTCTTAGTTAAAGTTCCCCTGTAGTCAGATATTTTATTCCTTAAAACTTATCTTTGATCATCAAAATTTCATATATAAATGTTTTTTCTAGTGAAAATTTTCTCATCCCTTAAAATAGCTTGAATGTAACTCAACACACTTGCCTCATTTACTATACGCTGATCTATGAATACACCAAAATGAACACACCACATAGACAAATAAACAACATGAAAAACTTGATTTTCACTACAGGGGGACTTTAAGTATACCTTCTGACTGTAAGTCATACTTTCGTAAGGTTGGTCCGGACCACTCTTAGCTATACCTTATCGCTGTTTACAGTTCACAGTTCATCACATCTCAGTCTACACAAATATAATTCTGAAGTTTTAATACACCCAGTGCTCAATTAAGCTAACTGAAGTGTTTTTATGCAAATAATTAAACTGCTGTTAGACTAATGGTTGTTAGCTTTTTTTATTATATTAGCCAAATGTATATCAGCTTGCAAACCATTATAGGCTTAGGAGTCTATTTAAAGGGAATGATTGTGGTGTGGAGTTTGGTCAAACTATGCAACACAGCGAATGGTTTTGTTAAATCAAAGACTGCATCGTCTGCGGAACCATTTAGTGTATGTGCACTAAAACTGTCAAAAGCTACAATTCTAAAATAATAATAATTATTATTATAATCTTGACCACGGCAGCAAATTTAGCAGCATTTAGAACTTGCTGGTCTGATTTTGTCAAGGTCATCCAATAACAGAAATTAGTAATTTACCAGTGAAGTGACTGCTGGGAAATCAACCCTGGTTGTAGAGTAAATTAAGTCACTGTGGAAATTATATTTTGATAATATAACTGACCCTTAAAAAGGTCAGTAAAGACATAGCCAGTTAGTGATACGCATGATACGTTTGGGCGTGAGCTTGCCGGTTCTCACACATTTCGAAATTATATAAAATATCCAGGGTTGGATTTAGTTTGCAATTTGGATTATTTTTATAAGATCCCATGAGTCCTGATAAATGCAATTTCAACTATTTCTGAAGTGCTTCTTGTTGGAAAGCACTCTCACCAAAATGTTTTTCTGTATGCCTATGTTGTTGTTTTTTTCTTTTGTTAAAAGCTGTCAAATTATTAAGCAATGTCCGATGTAGGTTTTTTCCGCTTGTATTTTATGTGGTGACCACTGGGAGGTGCTCCGAGAAGATATTTTTCTTTCTTGGTTTTCTTCCCTGACATGATGTATGTTGCAAAGCAAAAGTAACTTAAACAAGTTTGTGGTGTTCTAACAGCAAAGAGTTCCATGTCTATTTAAAATCAACACTTCTTTTATAAAGAACACCACTTTCTCACATTACGCACTGAAGCAGCCCCTGCATAGTGAATAATCCATTCTCGAGCCATCATTAGTTAAGGCATACACAGGTACACCTTTAGTTAAGGCATACATTTAGGGGAAGGGGGGGGGGAGTGGTGTGTGGCCAAGTATGGTGACCCATACTCAGAATTTGTCCTCTGCATTTAACCCATCCAAGTGCATGCACACAGTAGTGAACATACACCTGGAGCAGTGGGCAGCCAATGCTGCGGCGCTCGAGGAGCAGTTGGGGGCTCGGTGCCTTGCTCAAGGGTCTCACCTCAGTCGTGGTATTGAGGGTGGAGAGAGTGCTGGTTATTCACTCTCCCCACCTACAATCCCTGCCAGACCTGAGACTCAAACCCACGACCTTCGGGTTACAAGTCCAACTCTCTATCCATTAGGCCACGACTGCCAATTTAGAGTCTTCGTAGAGTGCTAAGAGACAGCGTTATCGGGAAACCCAGCCCAAAGCTGTTGATGAGTGACCTGCACACTCAGTAAACTCTGAAAGCAAACTGTGTGAATGTGTCAATCTGCTTCAGGACACGCCTCTGTGATAACAGCTGTCTCAGGCTCTTCAGACGTCTTTCCTGAACACAGGACGAGATCTTTAGAAGAATGACTTCCATTATATCTGAGATATTTCTCACTATATCACTATTCTGATAGAAGGTTCATTTTTGAGTGAATCTCTTTCAGTAGCATTAACTCATTTTACAATTCAGCCCCGTTAATGTGAGAATGTGAGTGTAAAGCAACGAGAAAGACTCATCACTTTGATGGCCTGCACTGGCAATAAAGTTTGATTAAAAATATTTTTATTTATTTTTAAACACATATATAGATTACTACATTAATTATTAGTTACTACATTAATAAATTAAAAAATGTAGTTATTAGCAACGTTCAGAAATATTATTTTAGAAATACTTAAACAGCATTGTTTTTACATTTCTTACATTAATGTCACTAATAAAGCACAAAATAGTGACTACATTTACTTTCTGAAATATTATACAAAAATAGCATTTACTTTCTGAAATATTATAAAAAATAGCATTTACTTTCTGAAATATATATTAAAAAATAGCATTATTTTTTACATTTCTTAATGTCACTAAAAAGCCACCAATTAGTGACTACATTTACTTTCTGAAATATTAAAAAAATAGCATTTACTTTCTGAAATATTAAAAATAGCTTCTTTTTTTTTAACATTTCTAACGTTAATGTCACTAATAAGCCACCAATCAGTGACTATTAACTTTCTGAAATCTTGTTAAAAAAATAGCTTTTTTTTCCCCATTTCTTATGTGAATGTCACTAATAAACCAGTTAGTGACTACACTTACTTTCTGAAATATACAAAAATAGCATTTACTTTCTGAAATATTATAAAAAATGGAATATTGTTTCACATTTTTTACATTAATGTTACTAATAAAGCATCAATTAGTGACTACATTTACTTTCTGAAATATTACAAATAGGTTTTTTTTTTTTTACATTTCTTACGTTAATAATTTGTGAAGCACTAATTATGTGACTGTTTACATGCACTTATGAATTTCTAATTTTAGAATTTCTTATGATCCCCTTCTCATTTCCACAGACAGCAGCGTTCTAAAATATTACATTCTTGTCGTTCTTTGTGTTGAGTGGCTTTCTTCTGTTTCTGAGAGCGTTTAGTGACGGAGCTGCAGGTGTTCACGGGTTAAGAGTATGAGCATGTGAACACAAACGCTGCTTTGCTGTCTGCTGATGCTCTGCTGTGCATCTGAACACAGTCTTCATTTTACCTGCAGCTCCAGAGTCTCCTCGAGACGCCGCTGCTCACTCATTAAACTCCTCAGCTCTGCTCTGTCTGATGCACGCTGGGATCCCTGCCTCCTTCCAGTCTAGGCTTTCATCCAGCGGTGCTCTTCCAGCTGCTGGAGCGTCAGCCGGTGAGCTGGATTACGGCTCAAGCAGTGGAAAATCAGGTCATGGCACGCTGGGAAGAGTTCAGAGAGAGCGGTTAGTCTCCACACATCAAACATGAACAGTAAACATCATCAGAACAGCATAATGTGGAGCTGTTTGTGTGTTCACCTGTGGATAAGGTGGGATCCATCCTGAGGTAGCCGTGCTGAATGGCATCAAAGCTTTCGAAGGGCAGATATCTGTGAATGATCTCAAAGAGCAGAACTGCCAGCGCCCAGACGTCTGCTGCTGCGGCGTGGAATATGGCCTGGCCGAGGACCTCAGGCGGGGTGTATGCGTCTGATCCTGTGAGAGACACACACAGCTTCAGTGCTTCTGTACGCTTCACCATCAACAACACAACATCACGTGATCATCAGCCAGACTCACCTTGGTATTGGCTGCTGTTAAAGCCCTCGCTGCTGATCAGACGAGCGCAGCGGAAGTCGATGAGCTTGAGCTCCAGACTGTGGAGAGTCACCAGGATGTTCCTGGAGCGGATATCTCCATGATAAACTCCACGCTCATGGCAGTGTTTGACCGCTTGAAGCACCTGAAGCATGAACAAGCGTGCTTGTGCTTCACTGACGGGGCCGGAGAACAAGATGTAATCCTCCAAGGTCCTGCAGGGTTCAGGGTACTCCATAATGAGAGTGAAGCTGCTCTCATCCTCCAGCCACTGGTGTAGCTCCATGATGTTGGGGCACGAGGGAGCTTCTCCCAGCCGGAGCATCAGAGCCACTTCAGCAAGCACAGGTTTGGAGTGACCAGGCTGAGAAGAGACAAACACAACCACCGTTAGCTTGCTGTCTTCTGCTCCAGCTGTATGTCAGCTTCAGGTTATAAAACAGCACATATTCTTCAGGTTTAGCCAACTTACAATGTCAAGATAGCGGTCCGCTCTGCGCTTGGGGATACACTTCAGAGCAACCTTCACTTTGTCGCTGAATAAGTGTGTTCCCTCATAGACCTTGCTGAAGTTTCCTGATGCGATCAAATGTCCCACTTCAAACAAAGACACGACGGATCCTGAAAAACACACAGAAACAGAAGATGGACACGTTTGAGACTTCCTTTGCTTGTCAACAGCAGTGCTAAAGAACCATAAAATCAAGAGTCTTGAAGACGATCTTTAGTTTCAGATGCACTGCAGATTAGCTACAAGTGATGGCAGAGTCTCACAGTCTACAGCAAGGGCTTGACATTAAGACCAGCCAACCTGCCAAATGTGGGTGGATTCCAGCAGTAACACGGTCACTAGCCACTTTGGCGGGTTGAATTTTATATACAGAAACAGAGCTCGACATTAATGCTTGTGTGGGACAAGTGGATTTTTTGAAGGGGCAAGTGAAAGAGAATTTTACTTTCCTGACCGGACAACTAATCTGATTAAAACATCTAATTAGGGAAGCACCGGAATGCTTCTGATTTTATTACATTCGGTGTAAATGGAAATTGATAACGGATAATCAACAGTAACAAGGTAGCGGCAGTTGGGTCTCGCACAGCCTGTCTGTATGTGAGAGAATATATTTATAACATGTAGCAGAGTTAAGCAACATGACACGACCAAGAGAGTGAAGTTTTCCCTGAAAACCACGATTGCAAGTTTGACATTTGTATAAAAATCAGAGTTCAAACGAGTAGTTAATATACATTTTAGTACAATATTGTCAACGTTGACTGTTTTTGCTCGATTTGGTTAACAAAAATTGTTCCAAACAAAGATCACAGCAGAACAGTCACGCATCTGTTTTGTTTCTGAATGATTTGGCATTTTTGAATTAATCATTGGAGTCAATGATTCAGTGGTCTACTCATAAAGACAGGCACTTGCGTCAATCTTGAATGAATCAGCCGTCTGAACTAATTGTTTGAATGAATGCCTCAATGACTCACTCTTTAAGACAGTCACTCGCTGCCACCTAAGGTTTACTTTCATATTTAAAAGTAGCTTATCTTTGTATTTTTTCCAACATTTCATATTTGCATATTTAAAGAAAAAATTGATTTAAAACACCAAGCTCACAACATTAATGTTAGATTATAATTTTGCAGTGTAAATGCATTCATGCTACATTTCAGCTACATTAAATTGTCTGTGTAAATGCATAAAGGCCACTACAGCTGCTTCTGTTACTTCTGCAGTGGAAAAATCGGTTTTGTTAATACTGATTTCATTTCATTGGTAACAGCCAATGTCGTGTCTTATTATATTAAGTGAAAGTATTATTAAAATGTAAGAATTTGATATGCAAGATGACGCATGCATTTAATACGGTTAGGGAAAAACACCCTTTAAATAGGCAAAAAAAGACCTGGAAATCAATTTTAGTATGCAGTAACTTTAGTTATATGATGTAATTTCCCAACAACAAAATTGTGGCCAGTGAAAATGCTGAGTGGCTAGTAAATTGGGAAAACCACTAGCCACAATGGCTGGAGAACAAAAAAAGTTAATGTCAAGCCCAGGTCTACAGCACCGATAAAGAGAAAATAACACAGAGCAGAAATAACATGATGCAAAGCAGTAATGACTCACCTTGAGGCCGTTCAATTTCTGGATCAGGCGACACTGTGTCCGGTGCCATTTCTGATACGATCGACGGCACTGAACCAGACACTGAACCGGGAACTGAACCGGACACTGAACCGGACACTGAAGTGGGCAGAACTGCATCGTGGGCCTCTTGCTGGATCTCGGAGGGAGCTTCTTCCTCAGGAGACGACTGGAGATCTGCAGAGACCTGGTCCTGCTCCGGCAGAAACAGCAGCTCAGGAACGAGCTGGGATTGGTCCAGATCCGGCTCTGCTTTAGGAGGCTGGACTCTGTCCGGGTCGCAGCAGGGGAAGAGCTGCTTCACAGCCTCACATGCTCTCCGGAAGAAGGCACGGACCGCTCTCCTCTTCCTTCCTTTCTTAGCTTTTTCTAAAACCAGTGAAGAGCAAACCATTAGAAGCACCTCTGACCACAGATTACATGTGAACTAGCAATTAAACATGGAAACAGTACAACAAATGTCACTGTCAAATTATTAAGCAGTTACTTTAAGTGGTCAAATCAGAATTACAACAGAAAATTACGGAGTGTCTATTTACACTAAGTGCAAACAGCACGCCTTTTTAGCAGAGGCTATTTACACTAACTCTGCCCTCCAACATGTGATTGGGGCAGTCAACACTACAAAAGACGGTCGCCAAACATCAGTTCCAGTGGCGTAAAAGGTAAGGCACATGCTTTTTAACACGATCGACCCTTTTGCCAAACTTTTTTTACTCCCTTTTCAAATCTCATATCACATCAGAAAGGCATTTATTTGGGCTTAGCGTAAATAGCATCTATATAGCCAATAAAATATGCAATTTTTACTTATGTAAATAGCATCTAATTGTTATTTGTACTTCGTGTAAATAGCCTCTCTTGCTGCCATATAACTATTAATAGAATAGAACAGGACAGAAATAACAGCAACGAAAGTAATGATGACTCACTGTGACACAGATTCAGAGCGGATGAATCTGGAACAAGCGTCTCGGGATCCTGCGTTTGCTCGATGATCCCGGAGGAACGTGGCACACACGACAGCGGCTCCGGATCGTCACACACCTGACCCAGATCGTCACACACCTGACCCGGCAGACACAGCAGCTCAGGAACGGCCGTCGGACCCGGGACAGCCGTCAGCTCAGGATCGTCCAGATGAGCGTCCGTCTGTGCTGTGAGACGCACCACTCTGTCCGGCCGCTTCACAGCCTTGCACAGCTTCCGGAAGAAGACACGCACCGCTCTCCCCTGCGTCCCTTTGGAAGCTTTTTCTGGAATAAAGAAGAGCGAAGAGCAAACTATTAGAAACAAACATCTCTGTAGATCAGAAACAGATTAAATTTCCAAAAAATTCCTGACAGTAAACTGATTCAAGAACAAATTAAAGAGCAGCTCTAATAATTAGAATAACTTATAATTAGTTCACAGAAACAATCTGCAGTTAAATTCAGGGCCGGATTGACCTCTTATCGTGACAAAGGCAAAACACATTTTTTGTCGGATGTGCGTCTCTCAGCAGTCTTCAGCAGCAGAGTCTACTAATAGCGAATCTTTAAGTTGAACTGCTTCAAGAACCTCGCTACTAAGAAATGTCATGTAGCATTTCAGCTGCTAAACTATTTTATTGATAAATTCACGGGGCAGTGCTAACAAGAAGTTTCTGTTCGCGTCTCTGAGAGAGAACGGGAGAAAGAAAGCGTGATTTCTGTACATAAAAAGGTGGAAAACATAGAAATAGTTTGTCATTTTTTACCCTATTGTTTGTTATATTTATTTGCTCAATGTCTTCTGGGGTTTTGGTTCTTTTACTGCTGTAGATAGCCCACAGTATGACAAAAACATTATATCTTCATTGTGTTTGGACAAGCGAGCGAGTTAAATTCATATTTTGCTGGAAAGCTCGATGTTCTTGTCAAAGAGGTCAAAGACTGAGCTCAGACCGACAGAAGCACAATAACACTACAGAGGTGACTGCTGTTGATTTCATCTCACCTGCTGGGCTGTTGTTCTTCATTTCATCGCTCAGATCGATTCTTTGGAAGCTGGATGCTGTCGAAGCCCAGGCGGCTCGAGCGACAGGCGCGCTCTCAGATTCACTGCGCTCAGTGAACAGCACAGATGGCTTTGGCATCTTGTTTGATTATAAGAAAATGAGATTATACTGGTACACTATTTGTGTAGACTACTGAGTCTGAAAAGACTGTCTGTAAACCGTGAATCTAAAGAGTTTAAGTCATGAATCAGTGGCTGATTCGAATCACTCACTCGATCAGATCCGCGTCTGCCGTTAGAAGCGCGAGCAGCGTTTATATAGCCGCCGCGCTGTGACGTCACACTCGAGGCGCTCGCGCTTCTTTTTTTTTTTTTTTTTTGGAACAGCGCGCGTTTCATTTCCACTGTTTTGTGGTTGTTTCGTTTTAAAATTAATACTAATACCATTTGAAAACAAGAGTGTCAAGAGTTTATTTTATTATCAGGGGCCCGTTCTTCGTACCTCGCTTAATACATCTGAGATGATTTGAAAGATGTCAGATCTTCTAATCATGATGATCTCTGTTCTTCAAACGAATTTGCATATTTGATTAAATATCTGGATTAAAGGGATAGTTCACTTTGAAATTAAAATTTGATATCTATCAGCTTACCCCAAGGGCATCCAAGATGTAGGTGTCTTTTTTTCTTCAGTAGATCCAATTTTGATATTTTTAGGTCAAACTGTTCTAGTCTGTCAGTCATATAATGGCAGGTGGTCACTGGCTCTATAAGAGGGAAAAAGAACATGCACAGAGAAATCCAAATTAAACCATTTCCCATCGTAACTACACATTGATGGCCTAAGACACGAAACGAGCGGTTTGTGTGAGAAAAAACGATATAAATACTGTTCGTTTTTACCTCTTGTACACAACCATGTCCAAGTGATCTGAGTGCGTGCGCGCTCTGGAGCGAGAGATCACTTCCAGCGCTTTCCGGCGCTTGCGCAGACTAAGTCAGAGCGCGCGTAAACACGTATAAAATATCAAAATTGGATCTACTGAAGAAAAACAGACACCTACATCTTGGATGCCCTTGGGGTAAGCTGATAGATATCAAATTTTAATTTCAAAGTGAACTATCCCTTTAAGTTGTCTAAGGCTGTGTTCGACATGGCATACTTGCTTACTGCTCAGTACACAGTGCCTACTATTTTGTAAAGAATAATGTGTGAAACAGTGGCTAATAAGCAACAAATGTTTCAAAGTAGTATGCTAAAGTGTTGTCACATGACAAACCCTGAACATTAATTCAGCACAGCTGTCGAGGCTGTTACCTTACAAATAATTGTGCTAACCACTGTTTTTACAAAGGCTTGTTGATAAAGCTTCATATTAGTAAACAATGTTTCATTGCCCGATTGAACTCATTTCATAACTGATTAACTTTACTTATACTACGGGGCCGTTGAATGCTTGAATCTGATTGGCTGACGAACGTTCTAAGGTGTGCAATTATTTTCAGGGAAACGCACGGCGAACGTAGTTCCAGGCAGTTCTTGACCGCATTACAGTTCCGTATCACTTCGCCAAATGATTTCGGTTATTTCAAAGGTCTTACAACAACAAAATAACCCAAAACCCACAGGACACTGGCCAAACACTAAATATAGTAAGAAATGGGATAAAAACGACGGATCAGTTCCATGTTTTGCCACAAAATTACGTTTTATTATGTGTACGTAAAGAACATACTCTATTTCTCCCGCTCTCTCTCCTTGACAGACAGACAGACACACACACACACACACACAGTTTACACACATGGAAACATACGCGCTAATGTTAGCGCTGTTCTGACGACTTTGTCAGTAAATAGTTTAGCAACTGAAAAGAACATGACATTTCTCACAAGCGAATCTACATAAGAACGGCACTGTTCGTGAGGAAAATAAACTTAAAGTTTCACTAGTAGAGACGCTGCTGCCAAACACTGATGAGAGACAGACTCAGAGAGGTAGGCTAATTCACGCATGCTCAATCTCTCTCTTTCTCTCTGTCTCTCCCTCTCTCTCTCATAACTTGGTTATTAGCTGCATTTGTCTGTTATCAACGGCTCAAGCCTCAGTTACCTGGGGTCCGTTCTTCGTACGTCGCTAACTCAGTTAGCTGGATTTGATTGTTGCCGATTTTGCTTGATCTTGGATCATTTGGTTCTTCCAAGCTCATCCTAGACTTGCTGTCATAGCAACAGGTCCGTAAGCTTAAACCTGCTTGGGAGCAGGCTTATTTCATGTAAACAGGATTAGACTGCATCTTTTTAAGCAGAATTGATACTTAATATCTGCCCCAGCCACCGCTACTTTATTACAAGAGTACCCTACTGGTCCAGGGACAATAATTTAAAATAATAATAATTTAAAAATCAATTTGAAAATAATATAATAATGTTGTGTAGTCTATAATACTATAGACACAACCAGTTTTACTCACTGAAAGATTTAGTGATGAAATAATTACTTTATAATTGTACTGGAGTCTTACACACATGCTATACAGTTAATCTGAACCGTGCATTAATTTGAGTGGTGACAGCTATTATGGGAGTGGCTTGATGGAGCGCAGATAACTTGATCTGACCCTTAAGAAACTTTAATTAATGCTGTCACGTAACAAATCTGTTTCAAAGATAAAATTAAATGAATTGCTAATTACAACCTTGAAGAAAATGTATATTCTGTACAAATAGTTGAAATCATGAATATAAATAATTGGGAATCATGTAAAAAAAAATTACAAATACATTAAAAACAGCGCACATTTCATTTATCTATTATAACATTTATGTAGTTTTGTTCGCTTGGCTGTTTCCTTACAAAAGTCCAGAAATTTGTCAAGTTTTTCGTCAGGTGTCTTTTTTTAATGATATGATGTCATTACGTTCCTGTCTTGCCGCCAGCCAATCACTGCATTGCTGATCGTGGTTTCGAGTATACACATAGTATACACGATACATCTGCCCTTTTAAACCAACCCATGAAAGCGCAATTATCTCAGATAACTCAGTCCAGCCATACTAATCCTCAACAACAGGTGCGTTCGAAGAACCGAATTAGCCAGATCCTGATTAGTGCGATGATATCATCTTGGATGTGTCGTTTGATCTCGGATGTAATAAGCGACGTACGAAGAACGGACCCTAGGTCTGAAATGACGTTTTGGAATTAGCAAGGGAGGCGATTGATGAGATGCGGAAGAAATAATCCTACTCACAATAGCGATTTAAGTACAAAAACCGGACGAATCCCTTGAAATATATCATCTGATCGATGTCTTGAGGTGTGGCAACCGTAGTATAAGTGGAATAATTGACGACGGGCCGTTGAATTATTAGAAATAATTCGGGGTGTGCATTACCTCGGGTGTGCATTATTTTTCTAATAATTCAACGGCCCGTCGTCAGTTATTCTTTACATATTGAACAGAACTGAATCGACACTGAGCTGTCTTTAACTGAACAATTATATTTTTGGCAGTTGATGATATTTTTGGCAAGTGCAAATAATGATAAATTCTGTTTACATTAAAATAGCAGCATTTTCTTTGGCAACAGGAGTGTAATAGGTGGCAGATATTTATATTTCAGTACTGTAGCACATTATAAAACAATATGCAATAACATTGAGTATAAATTATCATACTTATAAATTTTATTAGATGAATGCCACTTTATTGGGAGAAAAAACCCTACACCTACATAAGCCTACCTAATAACACTGTTTTATTAATGAGGCGTTTTATTTCCACTTTTCAAATATTTATTTTATTTTTATTTAAAATAAATGCTTTTCTGATGGGAAAAAGAGAAGAGTTCGGCAAATGGTGGACTCGAATTCGGGTCGATCTCAAAAGCAAACATCGCGCGTCTTTTACTTGCAACGCCACTGATAAAAAACGTGTCTTTGGCAGTGCTGTTTATCACAGACAGGAGTTGGTGGACGGACTTAATGTAGCCTCTGCCAACGTTTGCTTTTAAAGTAAATACATTCCTTTTCTTTTTAGAGCTGCTTTACAGCAGAATTGAATTCTGTTTGTATAATAGAAATATTATTGTTTCGTATGCTATTTATATTATTTAGCTGCAGTATTATTATTATTAATAATATCTTTGAATCCGTACTGTATAAATCGCTATAGAGATAAAGGTGATGTCATTTGACTTGATAGGAAACGTGCAGTAAAGATTAAAGTACAATTTATGTTCCACTAACGATATTGTTTTTGGATAGATTGTAGTTTACATTTATATGTATTACATTTACATTTAGTCATTTAGCAGATGCTTTTATCCAAAGCAACTTACAAATGAGGACAATAAGCAATCAAAACCAACAAAAGAGCAACAACATGCGAGTGCTACGACAACGCAGTACACATAGCAAGTTTTTTTTTTTTTTTTTTTAAGAAAACGAGTAGATAGAATATAGATAAAAGAATCCTAGTGTGTTTTGTTGTTGTTGTTTAAAGAAACAAGTAGATAGAATAGAAAAAAAGAAAGCTAGTGTTAGTTTTTCAAGAAAAGCTAGCAGTTAGAGAATAAATATGATAGAGGGTCAAGTGTTTCATCTTCAAATGTTGAGTGGAGGCAGGGAATAGTAATTATAAATGTAACATAAAAGTGTTACATTTCTAATTATTATTCCCCGCCTCCAGTTCACTCAACATTTGAAGATGAAACGTCACATGGAGCGTGTTGTGTTCTGGGAAACAGTATCCCATGCAGTGTCTTCAGATCATGCATACATCAAATTTCAGCAAATGTAGCAGGTAATCCAGGAACTCCATGCATACAGACAATTCACATACTATTCACATTATACACATAGCATACTGCAATATAGTAGGAATAGTATGGTAGTATGCCATTGCAAACACAGCTTCTGTACTGATTTCAGTGTACTTGATTATTTAGCAGATTCTGGCTAATATAGTAGGTCATCCAGGTATTCCATGCATACAGAAAATTTGTATACTATGCACAGTATACATACTGGATACTGCAGAAATAGTAAGAGTAGTATGATGGTATGGCATTTCGAACACAGCAAGACATGTCTACTCTTTGATGAAGCAGGAGCAATGTAGTATAGAATAGAGAAACCTAAACTAAAGTATCGATCTCATCAGGCTGGTATTGATCCGATACCAATACCTGCGTTGGTATCGATACTATCAACATTAGGATTGATCTGCCACCCCTACTACTTTTAGCCTTACTCTGGAGTTGGTTCACCTCCTTACTATGCTACCATGACCCTTTTTGCCCTCCTGGCTATAAATATGTTATCTAAATTAATGCAATATCAGACATCCCCAGTATTTTGTATTCCTTATTTGATATTCTGTATTCTGCTGCTCTCTGTTGAGCTATGCTATGTTGTTAGGATGACAAAAAGTTGTCAATCAGTGGTCTAATAACAGCACTCACCAACTCACTCACTTCCATCAACACACCTGCCTGGAAACTTCTATTAAGGCCTTGATTAGCTGCTTCAGCTGTGTTTAATTAAGGTTGGAGCTAAACTCTGCAGGACACCGGCCCACCAGGACCGAGTTTGGAGACCCTTGGTCAAAATGATTGAGATGGCCAATCAAATCAAAGACTGTGAGCATGAATTCTAGATGTTGATATAAAAATTAAATTAATTTAATAATGTCAGGCATTATTAAATTAATGTCTGACATATCTTACGACAGAAATGTTAAAAGACTGGTAGGAACATCCAGTGATGTAAACTACTTGATGACTTTATCACTGATTTAAATTGAAAACATATCTTTTACGTCAGGGGTTCTCAAAAGTCTACATTCAAAGGTCCAAATCTGAATTTTTGTCAATGTCAAAGGTCCGGAACAACTGGTTATTACAAAACTTGTTTTTTAATAAACATGCATAACAAATCAACACAATTTTTTTTGAAAAAATAAAGTGCCTTTTGCTTTCAAAATACATTAATAACAAGTGCAAAAGTAGCAAAACAATTAATTTAAGTGTCAGCAATAGAGGTTGAGTGATACAGGTTTTTCTCTGGCTGATGCTGATGCCAATATTTAGAAATCAGGGCAGTGGATGGCCAATATATGATGCAGATTTTTTTTGGCTGATATGTTTGGCCGATTTTCTTTTTTTTTTTTCTCCTTCATCTCATAAAAGAGAGTATGAGTAAATGTTTAGGGCACAAGATAGTAATTGTAGTAGTAGCCTAATTCATAGTAATTATACATGACTCAGCAGTTCTGAAGCTTTTTGTTTGTTAACAGATACCAGTGTTTCCCAAAGACTTGCAAATGCAAATTCATTCTCTGCCAGCAGGAGGCGCTTTTAGAGTGGGAGAAATATAGAGGTTTCCCGGTAAGGGCTGTAAATCAAATAAGCGCTGCGCTCACAAACGTTACTTTATCAGGCATTACAGTAAAGAATAAATGAAAATGAAATGAGCTTTTCTGAAGACTGTCAGTTCTTTTCAAAGATATCATATAAAAAAACCTGCGCTGCATATTGATTTTGAAATGTGCAGCGCTCAGTTTTATTCAACCAAGTAGAAGTCTTTTGGGAAATCTATTTGTGGCGGTCAGTTTTGATATTGTGGCAATAAATCAATGTATGGGAAACACTGGACTGGACACTGCTATAAGTCAAATGCAAAATCGGTTGATAGGTTTGATAGATCGGCAAGCTTTTATTTTGGCGGGTTGCCTGCAAGTAAGTATATGTGCGTCAGAGCATCTGAGAATGAAATGTCACAGTTTTGCATCATACAGTATTAGAGTTTGTTGATCTAAAATGGTAATTGTGCATTAACAGCCATCAACGATGTCGGTACGCAAATGAGCGGTCTGAACTTATTTACACAGAACATTTTTTATTTTGATCGACCATGCACACCTGCATACCACTTATGTGCACCACTGGTAATGGTGTTTTTAACTTAAGTTGATTTCATTAAGGGTGTGGCTGATGTTGTAGTTGTTGTGTTTCTCTTTTGTCTGTTCTTGTTGTTTCTGTTTTCTTCAGTGATTCTGCTTGTTGTCATCAGCTGTCTTCAATAATGCTCAATCATCACTCAAAAATCACTGAATTATCTAATTAACTCCAACACTAATTCAGTGTTACTTTTAACACTCTGTAGTGTGCACAATGAACAATAATCAACTCATCTGGGCTATGGGGCCCTCATGGAAAATGAGGACAAAACTGTCTAGCCCAGGTGCAACACATTTGGGCCCCACGTGCAGCGTGCAGTTTCTGTGCTACTAGTGTCACCTATAAGTGGAACTACAAAAATAAGGCATATTTTTCAACAACCTGTGCAAATGTCCCTTTCGTGTATTACGCCTCCCCCTACTCAGACATCACAAACAGCTCTTAAAACTGTTAAAGTGAAGGTATGTCTCAACAGGTAAAAGTAGGCTACTTTCAATAAAATGTCCAACATATTAGGAATACCTTTAAGGTTAGCATACTAGCCGATAAGAAACTCTGCAATTCAGTGTATCAGTTGAAACCCAAACAATCTATCAAAGAGACCGCAGTCACTCCCCAAACTCACGCTATTGGCTGTGAAGGTATGCAAATACATAGGTTGACAGGCAGTTAGAATGATAAAACAAACATTTTATGGACCTGTGAATTCCACAGACCACAGAAGATACATATATATATGTAATTATTTAAATATTCTGACCACTTTAAATATTGGATGTGAAGTGTCTTTCAACCAGTATGTTAGTGTTGCAACGTACCTCCCGTGGGACATTTTGCATTGAGTTAATTTTGACAGGAATGCTAAAAAAATGTTTATTAAAAACTTTGCCCCCACATCTTTTAGTCCTCTTCCAATCTCTCCCTATTTTCCCTAAATCTTCTAAATCAACTGTCTTAATAAAACAATTTCCTCTTTTATTTGGTCAGGTAAGATTCCTAAAGTAAGCAAAGTTATTCTTCAGCGCCATAAATGTGATGGTGGTTTAGCCCTGCCAAATTTCTATTTCATTACTGGTCCGCTGATATTTCCAAGATGTCATTATGGTATAATGCTCCAGAGCTAACTGGTGTACACTAGAAGCTGCTACTTGTACCTCTTCTTCCCTACCAGCAATAGTCTGTGCTCTTTGCCTCTCCAGCCCTCTAGCTATACAAGAAATCCCATTGTGCTGTCAACTCTAAACATTTGGAAACAATTTGAAAAACATCTTCAGTTAGAATCACTTTCTGTTTTCAGCCCTATTTGCAACAACCACTTGTTTTTGCTGTCTGTGATTGATCACACTTTTAAAAGATGGAGTGAAAAAGGCATTGTTAGATTCTCAGATCTTTTCATTGATAATTGTTTTGCTACTTTCAATGACCTTATATCCAAATATAATTTACATACTACATGCTTATTCAGGTATTTTCAACTTCGAAATTTTGTAAGAATTCATTTCTCTAGTTTCCCCCAATTGGCAGAAAAAAATCCCTGCTTGAGAGTTTATTGTCAGCCCCTATAGATGGTAACTTCATCTCTTCTATCTATCTCATGTTGCTTTCATCTAGATATTCATCTCTCTTATGTTTGAAGTCAACAGGGGAGAAAGCTTTTCTGAAGAGCTCTGGTCCGAGGCCTTTGTTAAAAGTTAACTCTACTTCTGCTTGTGCCTGGTTAAGTTTGATTAAGTTAAAAGTTTTGCACCAAACACACTTTACCAAAGCTAGACTCCATAAATTGTTCCCAAGAACAGATGACTCTTGTATCAGATGCTCCTTTTCTCCAGCTGACCATGTTCATACATTTTTCAGTTGCCCTAAATTGGCTTCATACTGGGCTTCCTTTTCTGACTTTCTTTCAGGGGCTTTACATATTTCTCTCCCTCCATGTCCTATGGTTGCCATCTTTGGTGTGTCTGTGTTCTCTTCTCCTCTCTCAAAACAATAAGCAGATGTTATTGCGTACGCCTCCCTGGTTACTAAAAGATGCATTTTCCTACTTTGGAAGTGTCCAACTCCATCCCAACTACCCATTGGTTAAAAGATCTTACGTCATTCCTTTCTCTAGAAAAACTGAAGTACACCATTCAAGGCTCAACTGTTAAATCCTACAAAACGTGGAACCCCATTCTAAATTTCTTTGACTCTTTGACCTCACTAGATTCTGACTGAGTTTGTTCAGTGTATATGTTTACATTATGTACAATACAGCATGGTTGTGTGTGCTTGCATGCACATACTGTATACTTCTGTATGTATATTTGTTTTGCATGTACGCACTCTTTTTTTTCTTTTTTTCAGCTCTCATTTGAATACATACTTTATTATACACATTTTAAAGATTATTATATTTATCTTATATACTATAGATAATGCAGTTTCTTATCAATCCTCCCGAAGGGTTTATGGGTAGGAGGAGGTAATCTAGTGTTTTAGTTTTGATTTGGATTCAACTTTTTTTTTTTTTTCCCCTTTCTGTTATAGTTATAGACTTTGTGTGTTTTTCCCTGTTTCAGTTCTCCTGCCTTGTTTTGTTCCTTTGACCCAGTTTTCCTTAGTTGTCTTGATTATGTCATTCTGTTCACCTATGTATCGTTAATCATCTCGTTTGCTCCCTTGTTTTGCCTGTGAATATATTCCCTCAGTCTCTAGCCCCGTCCACACGGAGATGCGTTTAGCTGTATATGTAAAGATTTTGTATCGTATCGGCATTTTATCCAGACGAATTTGGCGTTTTGGGAGTGTGAAACTGCTATTTTTTGAAACCGGGTCCCAGAGTGGATAAATCTGAAAACAACACCCTTGCGTTTTCGTGTGTACAGCCAATCCGTATATTTTGTGAAACGATGATGTCATCACCCCACGTTTCACCCCTAGTCAAACACTGCTACGTCACATAACAGCAACAACAACATGAACAAACACTGAACTATTGTCTTTTTATTAACTAACATTAACACAGATTAATAAATGTATTATTCCATGTTCGTTTGTATATATAGCACAAGGTTTATGCGCATAGTCCGTGCCTGCATCCCAGTGTGCATACTATCCATCCTAAATTCTATGTGATATTAGTAATTTTCAATACTATTTAGGGCAGATAGGGTGGATAGTATGCACATTGGGACTCAGGGCAAGTCTTTTTCCCCATTTTTAGTGCATCTCTGTGGCAGAATTACAGTGCCACATGCTGGTCTGGCATGTATACTACATCGTTTTGAGTCGGTTTCATGGTTTCGTGTGTACGCAGATATTTCTTGAGACAAGGAAAAAAAGATCGGATAGGGAAAGCTCTGGCTTCGTGTGGATGTGGCCTCTGTCTGGTCTTGGTTGTGGATTGATTTAAGTTTATTGTGTGGTTGCATTCTCCTGGTGATTCTCCTGTCCTATGTGTTTGAAGTTGGAATTAGGACTATTATTGTTACTCCGTCATTGTGTGCATCTCTACAGCCACAATACTGTAACAGAATCCACAACTGAAACTGCTTTTGCAGCGTCTCCTGAGTTTCTGCTGGTTCCGCCCAGCTCTCCTACATCTCCCTAATCTCCGCTGGTTCCGTCCAGCTCTCCTACGTCTCCTAAGCTCCCTGTGACTCTTAAGCTCCCACACAGCCTCCCTCTCCTGCCTCCTCTCCTAAAACCAGCCAGTTCCTCAGCCCTGTCTCCGCTAGTTCCTGTCAGTCCCTCAGCTCACCCTCAGTTAGCGTCATCTGGGCGCTCTGATCTGCCTCGGGACTTCCAGTCTCCAGCTTCACCTGGGCGTGAGGTTCCCCTATCTCCACCTCCAGCCTTCGAGTCCTAGACTCCACCTCGGTCCTTCAACCCATCGGCTCCGCCTTGGCTACTAGCTCCCTCATCTCCACCATGGCCCGTCATCCTACTGGCTCCACCGGGCTCCTTCGTCCCTCCGGCTCCGCCTTGGTCAGTTGTCAACCATCCGCTGCCTCAGGACTCCACTCCTCCGGCTTTGGCTTGTCACTCCGTCCCTCTGACTCTGTCAGGCTCCTCCTTCCTTCCGGCTCCACCTTCGTCCTCAGTCGCTCCGGCTCTGCCGTGGTCTTCCGGATCCCCGCCTCCGCCTCGGTCACCTGAGCCTTTAGCTCCGCCTTGGCCCTCCGGACTTCTGTTGTGACCCTAGCTCTCCGTCTGCTCGGCTCCACCTGGGTCTCCACCTCCAGCGGCTCCGTCTCCATTGCTCGTTCCCAGGGCATCATCTGCCAACTCACCACCATGGCTCCTTCCTTCCTTGACTCCACCCTGGGGCCTCGTCCTGGCTGGTCTCTGAATCTCCACCTGGCTCTTCCTGCTTCTGGCTCCTCCCTGGCTACTCCCTCCGTCTTCTCCACCATGGTCTCTCCCACCATCACCTTCTTCTAGTCCCTGGCTTTTGCCTGCTCCACGCCCTCCTCCAGAGCCCCTGCCCTCCCTCCTCAGTTGGACCTCTTTGGCGTGAGGATGTGCCGTCTAGGAGGGGGGCGAACTGTTACAGTTTGTGTGTTTTTCCCCATTTTCAGTTCTCCTGCCCTGTTTTTTGTTCCTTTGACCCAGTTTTCCTTAGTTGTCTTGATTATGTCATTCTGTTCACCTGTGTATCGTTAATCATATCGTTTGCTCCTTTGTTTTGCCTGTGTATATATTCCTTCAATCTCTGTCTGGTCTTGGTCATGGATTGATTTATGTTTAGTGTGTGTGGTTGTAATCCTGGTAATTCTCCTGTCCTGTGTGTTTGAAGTTGGAATTAAAGGACTATTATCGTTACTCTGTCGTTGTGCGTATCTGTACAGCCACAATACCGTAACACTTTCTCTCTCCACCTACCGTTTTGACTGTCATTCAGAGTTACACAAGGAGATAAGATTAAAAAAAGTGCAGACAATGTTCTCTTCATTGTATTATTCTGTGTTTTATATGTCTGTTTAATAATAAAGCATGTGGAAGAAAAAAAAAACATTGCCCACCCTAGCTTTAATGCAAGCTTGTATTAAACAGTGCTGCAACATCCAGTGGGAAGTGTTTAAATTTAACACACACATATCTGTTACAAAACCACAAATCACTCAATAATTAAACCATTTTAAAAACAGACGGAACAGCATCAGCATTCCAGAAAAGGTGGACAAGAAAAACAGGAGAAACAATGTTTCATGAACGTACAAGTTAGAAGGCTTTTAAATCCCAAAATCAACACCCTTAGAAACATTTAACACAGATGTAACTGTATTAACCATGTGTTTTGACAGAAATATGGTATATTCATATTGAATGTTATGTTTTTAATATAGTCATGTATATTGTATTTAATTTATTAGGGGAGTAAGGGAATATTTTTGTTATGAAACCAACACAGTAACATGGAACTCTAATATAAATAGCTGAGTCGCAACTCAGAATATTTTAATTTATCCCTCTAAACAATAGGCATCAATTCTTTACACTGTTACTGTTGTTAATATCAGTACATTCTTCATTATGTAAACTGAGTGTGACATCTTTTGTTTTTATAGTGTGGATCATGGAGGAGAGATCAGGATTACAAAAGGACTACAGAAATGTAAGTAACGCACATCTTAATCTTTGTTTTTCTTGTGTTATAAATGTTATATTCTCTTTTCTTGTGTTCAGATGCAAGTAATCTCACGCTGGATTTAAACACAATTAACACTCTTCTCACTCTGTCTGACACATGTGTGAAAGAAACAGCCGTATCCTGCTCATCCAGAGAGATTTAAGTGGTGTCCTCAGTCCTGTGTCTCGAGAGTCTGTCTGAACGCTGTTACTGGGAGACTGAATGGAGAATGAAATCAGCAGGAAAGGAGGGAGTGATGACTGTTTGGATATTATGAAAAGTTCTGGAGTATGAACTCTTTTAATAACAGTTTCAATGTTAGACACGATAATAAGATCACAGACATACTTGTCTCTTCACATCATTCTAAAAGAGTAAGAGTGTATCTGGACTGGTCGGCCGGCACTCTGTCCTTCTACAGCATCTCTGACACACACAAGCTCACACACTTACACACATTCAACACCACATTCACTGAACCCCTCTATGCTGGATTTCTGGTTTATCCTCAGTCCTCAGTGTCTTTATGTGAGTTTAAAGAGCTTCCTGTGAGAAACAACTGAGAAACAAAAAGTCACATTATCTCTCACAGAGCTTGTAAACTTCTCACTTTGAATCTTAATTTCAGTGCGTATATAGAAACACACACATTGACTTCAGTCCAAATGAGGAAGGTTGTCATCTCTTCCTAATCACTCATACTCAACTGTCTGTCATACAATCACCATCAATCTGATTGTTCAATAGAGTTGAAGACATGGATCCAATTCATATCAGATTAAGTCTTTGTAGAGACCCAGGAGAGTTTGAATAAATTCAATCATCAGGTTGTATTGAGCTTAACAGTATTATGGGCTGATATTTTATCCACAAAAAAATTGGTATTTTATCCTGTTGCTTTCTAATACTTACACTCATTCAGCAGAAAACATACATAACATTTACTATATAATTAACTTAATTGTATTGTTGTAATTTTCAATTTTCAATAAAAGTCTTTTTTCTACCAATTTTTTTTTTTTTTTTTTTTTTTTTTTTTTTAATGTGTCTAATATTTATTTACAGATCAGCAATGTTGCTGGCAGGTGAAGTTGTGACATTTTTGGTCTCAAGAATCAGTAATAGGATGGTTTGCTATTTCAGTGTCAAATGAGTGTGTGACATTCACTGCACACCAGAGGGCTCTGTCACCCACTTATATATAAATATACTTTATGAGCAGAGAGAGCTTTTCTAAAACTCTTCTAAAATCTTTTATAAAGATTTTTGAATTTCAATAAATTGTGATTTGAGATTGAGAATTGTGATTGAAAGTTTACAAGTTGACTTCATTCCTGTCTTTGGCAGCCAGTCAAAACATTTTGGCTTTGATTGAAATGGATCTCAGCAGAAACACAGCAACTCCATATGCTCTCGAGCTCTACCAACCTCATGTTATTCAACAACCCTCATTCAAATATTTATTTTATATTGTGGCATGTATGGGTCCATGGTGGGTGTGGGCACAGGTTAATTACAATAGAAATAGGCTGCTTTATCAAAGCCAGATTTGTCCAAAATACTATGAAGCACAATGTGTTATGGAAAGTCTTAGTGTAAACATCATGAGTCTCTGCAGACCTGGCTGAGTGTGAACCTGTCATGCACACAACACATAATGTAATAGAGTGACTATTTTCATAAAGTTTAATGAATAAATAGAAAACTCGCATGAAGCAAAATGGATTTTATTACAATACAGGAAATAAAGTAAACTTGTTCTCATATAACATGTTACTTGTACAATGAAATAATTAAGAAATAATTAAAATCAGGCAGTAAAAATGTGTGTGCCTTTTTGTTGTGAGTCAATGTGGGACAGACTCCCAAATCTGAAAATGCTAAATGCTGTTATTTATGCAAAACTAAAAAATAAATTCTGATTTGTGTGCATTTTCAGTGAAGACCAGTAATATATCATGAGCATCATCATTGCTGCCTCAGGAAATAATATCATCATGTTGGCTAAAATTTCTGTGTAATCAAATGTTTATTCTATGAACCTTGTGGCTTTACAATCATCTGACTCAAATCTCTGGTGCACTGACACTGACATGCTCTCCCTCTGTCTCTGAACAAGAATGCATGTGTAGCAGCTAATAAAGTGCAAATGCATCTAAATAATATTGGAGGAATCATCTATATTGAAAAATATTACAGGTACTTTACTGACTGCTCCAGTTGAGATTTATACATCATCTGAAAGCTGAATAAATAATCTTTCCATGGATGTATGGTTTATTAGGACAGAACGATATTTGGCTGAGATGCAACTATTTGAAAATCTGGAATCTGAGGGTGCAAAAAAATCTAAATACTGAGA
>JAFVLL020005302.1:7500-13222 GCA_021397915.2 Tor tambroides | reverse complement strand
TACTCAGTAATGCTCACAACACCAGGGTAAAAACAGGAAAGATAATACTTTTCTCTAAAGAAACAGTTTTTTTGTCTCTTAGTGGATGTATAAGATTCCCTGAATTATCATCATTGATGTCGTTATCGCAATAAATCCCAGAAATTATCGTGATATATTTTTAAGCCTATATCACCCATCCCTATTGTAAAGTGTGACAAAAATTACACTATATTGATGTGTGCATGCCCAGTAGCCACACTGTAAATTTTTTTTTAAAATAAAATAAAATAAAAATAAAAAAACTGAGCAAGATTTTTGAGTTTTCTCAACTTTTTGTTGTATAAACTTAAAACAAGTTGAGAAAACTCAAAAATCTGCTGAAGCTGGTTGCCTTAAACTTTAAGTTTGCTCAACTTTTTATTTTTTTTATTTTTTTACAGTGCTGTAAAAAATCAAAAGTTGAGAGAACTTAAACGTTTAAGGCAACCAGCTTTAGCAAATTTTTGAGTTTTCTCAACTTCTTGTTTTAAGTTTATAAAACTCAAAAGTTGAGAGAACTCAAAAATCTCCTGCAAAAATAAGCTGAGAAAACTCAAAAATCTGCTGAAGCTGGTTGCCTTAAACTTTTAAGTTTGCTCAACTTTTTTTTTTTTTCCTTTTTTTTTTTTACAGTGCAGAGCTGTCTCCCTTCTAGCCTCAACCTCCTCGTCCACCACACAATGTGTTGTGGGCAATATTAGCTGTTAGAGTGTGCATCGATCTGCACTTCGAATTTTAACCGGAAGTAGTAGACCACCCAGGAATCTTTGGCATACTCTTTTCAACATACTATGATTTGGGACATACTAATTCTATTTTTGAATACTATTTAGGAGGGATAGTATGCAAATTTGGACGCAGCAAACATGTTTTGCCAAGTTGAGAATTGTAGCCAATCACAGAGGTTTTTGTTGTCCAATCAGAGGTGTTTAAGTCCGAATCCGCTCAGCACACCAGTTTGTTCTGTGTGCTTGCGAATTGTTTCACTATAAAACACGCTATAAAAGTACAAAAAAAATAAGAAAAATAGTATATAAATAAAACATTTTTATTAGTGCTGTCAAATGATTAATCACATCCAAAATAAGTTTTTATTTACATAATATATGCATGTGTACTGTGTTTACTTGTTATGTATATATAAATACACACATGCACATACAGTATATATTATATATAAACTATTTACATGTATATACATTTATATATTTATGTTATTATATTTTATATTATATATAAAATATATAAACAACATTTTTCTTAAATATATACATGCATGTGTTTGCATTTATATATACATAATAAATATACACAGTACACACTCACATATTATGTAAACAAAAACTTTTAGTTTGCGATTAATCGTTTGACAGGACTATTTTATACACATAGCTAATAAGTGGTTCATTGTGCAGTATAGACAGATTTTTTTATTACAACAGGGGTTTTCACTCATGCGGGTGAACTGAAGTAATGTTAGCTTTATTGATTATAAAGGGAGCGCTTTATGCTCGCTTTCTGTTTATTACCCATTCATAATTTGAATACAAGTTTTATTTTCCATGTCGATAATTACATTTAAAAACATGAAGATACCAGCCTTTCCGTAGGTAGTACCAAATCTGTCGATCTGAAACGCTCCGTGAAGAGTGTCAATGGTTTCTATTTACAGCGTGTTTTGCAGCGTTGAGCATAGTAGCCAATCACAGACGTGTTTGATGAGTGCGTGAATGCGATGGCCAATCAGAGGCATGTAAATCAGAATCTGCTCTATGTGCTTGCTAGTCATTCTGCTATAATCAACAAAGTATAAACTGTGATTATTAGACAGATTTTTAGGAGTTTTCACTCAGTGAGCTTGTGCTGTGGCTGAAGTGATATCAGCTTCATTGATTATGAAGGAAGTGATCTTTTCTCGAGTTCTGTACATATAACCATTCATAATTTGACTAAATGTTTTATTTTGCATGCTGCTAAGTACGCACTGCTAAGTTTTGGGGGTGAAGACAGTATTACAATGTGGCAACGAATCTGAAAGTGCAATGATTGATATTGCAACCAATTCCATTGCATAAAAATAAATCATGATCATAAATTCCATTGCAACAGAAAATAAATGATGTGTCAAAATAGATCTGTGCGTTAAGTCTTGCAGTGTAAGTGCATAGATGGATAAATAGATATCGAGATAGATAAATCTCCATCAGAGCTGCTTTATGGTTCTTTACAGATTAAAAAGGTTTCACAGATGATTTTCTAAGCACAGGTTTGTTCAGTGTTGTGTTGCTGTGATGAGACAAGCCGTTAGGATGTTTGTATTGGGATCAGATTAAAGCAGAGACGCTCAGATCATGACATGACGAGAAAGTGTGTGTGATTAATGAGTTTGTCGTCAGCTGATGAGTGGCGTCATTCATTCAGTGTTTATGTCTACAGCAGCCCTGACTAATGCAGACATGCTCAACAAAACACCAACACTGTGTGTTTGGAACTACTGTATCATATTTCAGGTTCAGATTTGTCCCAAAAAGAGAGTTAAATCTGACAGAACCTCCATTTGAAGACACTGAGAAATATCTTCATCAGACATATACACAATACACTTTATTATATGCATCATATTTGCAATGGAAGTCTGTGTGTTAAAGCGTTCCAGAGTCAGTAAACTAATAACACTATATGGTTCCATTTGTTAACATTAATTAAACTGAACGAACTATGAAACATACTTAATGTTCAACATTACCAACACATAATTAAAATCAGAAGTTGCATCTGTTCATATTATCAATTGGACCTGAGCTGACATGAAAAACAGCGAACCGTTGTATTTTTATCAAAGCTAACAAAGATGAATAAATGCTGTAACAAATGTATTGCTCATTGTTAATTAATGCATTAATTTTTGCATTATTGTGTAAATGGTTACTAGTAAAGGTTTCAACAGTAACAAATCTTGTTGATTACCCTCAGAAATGATGTAAACTAAAGAGTGACATTCACAGAGGTTCAGCTCAGAATAAATGAAGCATGAGGGGGGCGGGGTTTGGCACCTGTCACTCAATGGTTGCCCTTAACAACAAGATCTTTAAACCTTAACCATGAGTCTAAACTAAAGAGATCATTGTTTCAGTTTCAATTTGACTAAACTGAAATTGTAATACGGAGAACATTTACTCTTCTTACACACTCACCAGCCTTTATAACAGTTTTAATACGTTGAAAAACTGTTGAACACAATTAAAGCCTGTGAACTCCTGAACTATGTGAATTATTTTTTTTTTCTAAGAGACCCATCCTTAGAAAAAAAGTCACATGTTTTGCTTTCAGATCATTTGGGACCCACGTATATGAAACACCATTAGGTGTCAAAAATACTTTCTATCAAATTATCTATGAACTTCTATTAGTGTCAAAAAGCTCTAGTAAAATATATTTCACCTTTCTCCATGTCTCACACATTTTTGGGCCTGAATTTGTTGATAACCACCAACAGATGAACCACTGCAGTAAGAAAAACTGATCCCGTTTTTCATCTGAAAGTGAAAGTTTATGCAAGTAAAATTAATTTATTCTGTTTAAAAACCTTTCAGAGTGACGTTGTTTTGATGTTAGTTTGGACTGTTTCTGAGCAATCACGAGTGATAAATCCCATTTAAAAAATTCCATAAATTCCATTAATTCCAATGTGGCTGATATTGGTAATTCTCAAATTATATGTTCTTATATATTTCATACAATGATATTTAAATAAAACATAAAACCTCTCACCAATATTGAATATATATATATATATATATATATATATATTTAAAATTTCAAAGAATTTCTAATTTTTAATGAATAAATAAGGCTTAACTGAAAACTATGCATTTTTTCACATTCACTCATTAATGAGAAGTTTCTGATCAGCTACAATATGGTTTTAGTTGAAAAATGAGCCCGGTCTCATGAAAATGCATATAAATAGTACGCAAATACAAACAGAAAATCGTGCTATTAATACGCAGAAATAGACTTTGGCGTGCATATGATACGCACGTGTTTGAAGTGCATTAAATACGCAGTTTTCGCGTGCATATGATACGCATCTACCACACACCCCTAATCCTACCCATTGCGTATCATATGCACGCCAAAGTAAATTTCTGCGTATAAATAGTACGCCAAATCGAAACATTAACTCGTGCTATTGATACGCAGTTTCTTGAAATCGTTTTAAAAATACTAAGTAACGACTGGTCCCAAACAGACCCTCAATGTGAAAACAGTATTCAGATTTTGAACGGATTATAAGGTTAAAAGACCAGATGGCTCTGAATGAACGTACTGGAAGAACTTTAAACATTAGAGAATATTAGAGACGCTTTCTGAAAACAGCCAAGAACTCAGAGACTGAAGGTGGACCTGGAAATCTAACATCATCATCATCATCATCAGGGCCTGATTTTCATCTGTGCTCCACATCAGACGCATAAAGAGTCTTTGTAGGCTCTGGATCGTCTGTTTTTCCAGGAAGAAGAACAGAACAGATGCACTCACTGTGCGGGTCGCTCTTCTCGCGGATGCCGTCCACTCGCCCGTCGGGATGGATCCGGAGGAAGAAGCCGCCGTTCTTGCAGTAAAGCCGCTTGGGCTCCTTGAAGTTCACCGAAGGAAAGCCTCCGCTGGCGCCGTCCTCCGGTAAAGCGGGGAGCGTGGTGATTCCTCCAGCCGCCATCTCTCGCTCTCTCGGTTTCTCCGTCTCCGGAGCCCCTCCGCGGCCTCCCCGCGCCTCCTCCGCCGCCTCTCCCGTCTCCCTCCGCCGCTCCGCGGAGCCACGGAGCCTCATTACAGCGCGGAGAATCTCTTCAAGCTGCGGGACACTGTGTCTCCGACCGCAGAGCGAGAGAGCGGATCTGCGCTGAAGATGAAGTGTGTGCTGGAGGGAGCAGCTCTCTCTCTCTCTCTCTCTCTCTCTCTCTCTCTCTGTGTCTCTCTCTCTCCCCGTTGGGCCCCTGACCGCATTATTCCCTCAACATAACAGAGAGAGAGAGAGGAAATAGTCCATCTCACTCACAAATACACAACAAAATGTGTTTATGACCAATGAGCCCAAAATGATTTAAGAAACATACCCAGCACCATTCCTGATGCTGATACAAACATATTTTGTTATGTGCCTTTGCTATTTTTATTCGTTTATAATATTTATTATTATTATTATTTAATAATTTTGATATTTTTAACATCACTTTATTTTATTTTAGTTAGTTGCTAAGGCAAAATATGTTTTTCATCTAATGTTTGTATTTCATTTTAGTTTAATTTCCATACCAAAAATGATATTTATTTATAAAAGTTTTTAAAGATTAATTTTTTTGTTAATTAATTTTAGCAATTAGTTTAGTATAATCACTTTTATTAATTTTTATGCTTATTATTTTTATGCTATATATATAGCTTTATTTTATTTCGGTTTTAATTGTAATAATTTTAGCTCGTTAGCTTAAACTTATGTTATTTACCAAGGCAAAATTTCTTAATTTTCTTTTGTATAAAGTAAAAATTTTTCATGTAATATTTAGACCTATTTTTCATTTTAGCTTTATTTCAATCACCAAAATGATTTTTAATAGTTTACTTTTTATGTGTTTTGTTTTGTGGTTTTGTCATTCATTCATTCATTCATTCATACATTCATTCATACAGCAGTCAACAT
>JAFVLL020005302.1:0-2500 GCA_021397915.2 Tor tambroides | reverse complement strand
TAAAAATAGCTGGACGCAGATGAGACCGGAAGCTAGACCCATAGAATTTACAAAAGGCCACGCCCATTTTTACGGCAAGAAAAAGGTGGATATGATATCAAACACTTTCTGTCATTTGATTCATCTTTAGGGGTGTTCACTTTTATAAACCGAAGGATGTCTTTATTGAGCCTTTATTGAGGGGAACGTTAAAAAACAAAGCAAAAAAATAACACACACACACACACACACACACACACACACTCTCTCTCTCTCACACACACACACACACACACTCTCTCTCACACACACACACACACACACACACACACTCTCAAACAAACACACACACACACACACACACACACACACACACTCTCACACACACACACACACACACACACACACACACACACACACACACACACACTCTCAAACAAACAAACACACACACACACACACACACACATAAACAAATGAATACTGTAAGGACAACTAACGATAACTACACTGTCATGTTTAATAATCGTTCTAATTCAATGAAAATAAATGCCACAGCTATTATAGCGATAAAGTGATTTCAAGTGATGAATTATAAAAAAAAAAAAAAAAAACTTCGACAGCCAATCAGAATCCACCAATGAGCGCGAGAGGATTTTAAAGCGGCAGACGACAAAACCGAAGCTCGCGCTTATAATAAACAGACGTTATTGTGCGTTAAAGCACAACTATAATGATAACTGCATAATAATCGTATTCATTCTACTAAAGCAGGTAATTCCACATCTCAACTACAAGCATTTAAAGCGGCGGATGATAAAACTGTTCGCACTTGTCATGCATTAAGGCCCGTTCACATCAAGAACGATAACTAACTATAACACAATTAGCATCCACACCAAAAACGACAACTGTAAACATAAATATAACAATAACTATATTAGAATCCACACAAACTGAATATAATGCTCTGTTCATTAAGCAGTATGGTTTGTTGCTTTATTAAATGCGTGCGCTATTTAAAGTCAGGTGGATTCTGATTGGCTGTCAATGTTTTTATTGTTCATCAGCTGAAAAAAAAATGCTCTGAAAAACCCCAAAAACGATTCCAGTGATATCATTCCTCTGTTATCATTGAAGTTCACTATTCTCATTGAATTACAACGATTACTTAAACTTTATAGTTATTGTTCTTAGCGTAAAACGTCCTTTAGCGACAAAAACTGCAGCGCTAATAAAAAACAAAAAACTATATCTGTACTATATCTATCTATATTTGAATGGGTTTAAGCAGGATAGACGACAGCTTCACTGTACAGGTATTTTCAGCAATTTTTGGTAAACATTACATAATATTATGCATTGATTATTACGTCGATGACATTTACAGTATTTTATTCTGGAGAGTGATGGAGAGACAACATTAACATTTTTTTTTTTTTTTTAACCCTTCTTGCTTATAATTTCAGTTAAATAAATAATCTATATTTTAGTTCAATAATATTTATTTAATATTTTAAGGAGATCTTTTGCTACTAAATACTATTTGTGCAATAATTGTGTTCCATTAATGACAACTTAAAATATTTTTTCTAATATTTCTATTACTTATATTACTATTAGTGTAGTATTTAAGGTTAAAATAGAGAACAGGGTTTTAAATTCCAATGCAAAGAGGCAAATTATAGTCATTTTGTGGTCCAGGAGGTACCTGTATGGCTCTTTAATAAATGTATCTACTAGTCTAGTTTCTCAAAAGAGTATTGCAGGTCATACAAGATTACTTTTTCTTAGGTTTTGCATATGAATAAATATTTAGACATATTGAAAAAGTTACTAACTTACGTCCTTTTTAAATTTTTTTATTGATACTTGTATAAGTACACACAAGTGATTAATAAATGCAAGCACTTGCACCCCCCCCCCCCAAAAAAATCACTCCAAACTGAACTTAAAAGTTGGCAATGCTGGTTATCCTCATTATTGTTATTAGTGTGAGCCGTGCTTTAGGTTCATAAACACTGATCCTCTGAAAACTCACGTGTGTTTTGCTCTGGACCCGCAGTGTGGAGCCGTTGCCATGGAAACGCTCAGCTGCGTCTGTCTCAGGGTCATCACGTGGAGGACGAGGTTATCAACTCCTCCATCCTGACCAGCGGACTTCACACGTCTGACAGCAGCAGGTAACGAGCGACATGCGTGCTCGCTGACGTTATACGTGATCCTGACGCAGCTAACCATCTCTCTGTCTCTCTGTCAGTTCTCACAGAGGGGAAGACGGTCAGAAAAAGAAGAGAACATCTCACTTCTGCTACACTGGACTGCCGAGATACAGTGCTCTGGATGCAGTGGGATGGGTAATTCACTCGTAACTCTGTGCTGTGTGTTATGAACTGACCCTGGACCACAAAACCAGTCATAAGGCGCAATTTTTTGAAATTGAGATGTATGCATCATCTGAAAGCTGAATAAATCATCTTTCCATTGATGTATGGTTTGTTAGGATAGGACAATATTTGAA
>JAFVLL020005301.1:0-81199 GCA_021397915.2 Tor tambroides | reverse complement strand
TTTAGACTGATAACTTCCGCGCCGACGCGGCAAACTTGTCACAGTAGGACATGCGGTCCTAATAGCGATGTATGACTGCTGTATCCGAATATGAACTAGGTGTTTTAAATATTTTTATATTTAACATGTTAGTTTTTCAGTATGTTTGAAAGTATATTATTTCGGTTATTGGTACTTCCAGGCTCTCTCTCTCTCATGCATGCGTGGTTTAAAATCACCAAAGTTATGAAATAGCCCATGCACGATAATATCGTGTATCGGCGATCTCACAGGCTGGCGATATGAAAAATGACCATATCGCCCAACACTAGTGTCTATTTACACTTAGTGCAAATAGCCCGCCTTGTTGGCAGAGGCTATTTACACTAACTCCGCCCACCAACGTGTGATTGGAATAGTCAACATTATAAAAAAAACACCTATGACTAATCAGCTCCAGTGGCGCAGATGGTAAAGCGCACACCATGGTCTTTTTGGCGTGATCAACACGGGTTCGAACCCGCTTTTGGCCAAACTTTTTTTTTCTTCCTTTTCAAATCTAATATCACATCGTAAAGGCATTTATTTTCAATAAAAATTAAGGAAATAACCAAAAAGTTGAAAATAAAGTATCTGGTAGGGTTAGGGTAGGTGTAGGGCTTTATTGTACCAGTAAGGTGGCATCCATTTAATAATTTGAATTAAAATTATAGTTTACACTCAATACGTTATTATTGCATACTGTTTTATAATGTAATACAATACTGAACTGCAGATAATAGCCACTATTTGCAACAAGTAGTATAAATAGCAAAAATTCCTGCTATTTTAACAGTGTAAATAGAATCTATAGCTATTTGCACTTAGTGTAAATAGCATATCGCTAAAAATACTGCTATTTCACTTAGTGTAAATAGAATCCATTGCTATTTGCACTTGGTGTAAATTTTTTTAATAGCCAAGTAAAAGTGCATTAAAATCATTGTGATATTCAAAATGTTGTATCTGACTGTGGGGGAAAAAAATTGTGAATATACTGTATCATGAATATCTAGTCCTAGAGTACACTTAACTAAATAGGTTTTCTCATTCTGTAACAAGGTGAAGAGAAAGGGTCTTTCTTTTCATTGGTTTGTATTTTTAGTCAGTCATATTAAATGCACCACTTGATGAGGAGAAGGACAGAAACAAAAACAATCTCATGGTTAATGAGCATGTTTTCCAAAGAACGGTTAAAACATGCCATGCTAGAATGTGACTGAGGACAAGAAACAAACAATAGCAGTGACAAATGTCTCTGCGCATGCTGCCATCCCCTTAGCAACAATACCAACATTTCGTCAAAAAAAGCAAATGGCGATAATTTATAATTTAGCATCCTGAATAATGAAAGGCTCCTAAAATAAACCCAGACAGTAGATAAAAGGTGGTCTGTAAAGGCCATGCTAATACCTGGCACATCATCTCAGCTATGTAAATAACCAGCACAAAGGGTAAAGTACAGCACATGTCTGCGTGCAGCTTCAATTTTTGTTGATACTGAGCAAACCCACAAAACGGGTATGAATTTAAATTCAAATAAGGCTGATTGCCTGTCACATCACTCTAGTTTGTCAAATTACAATTTAATTGTAATGTTAAGTTAAAGCTACCCTTTAGCTTTAACTAGAAAACCACCAGAGATGTGACATTTGTGCAGCATATCAAAGAGATTTAAAAACTTTTTTCTTATATGTCTCCCAAAGTTGCTCACAAATTATTTTAAGTTGCCAAAATGAAGAGAGAGTGATAATATAGTCAAATATTAATGCAGATATACAATACATTCAAAAGGTACTTTTCTTATTTTAAGATGATTTTATCAAATTTAAACTGGCTATCTATGGCTTACTATGGTGCAGCCTCATCAAGTAATAATCATGCAGTATATAAAGAAAATGCAAAGCAAAGGTTAGTAACAGTCACAGTATAAGTGCCAACCATTATCTAAATAACAATTCATTATTTTCTCCTTTCATCTTTTGCCACTTTTATTAAAAGATGGAAAGAACAAGTGCTTTCATAGTGGAAACTGACCAACAGAAACTAGTCTTACATTCAGCAGATAAACCTGCCCATTAAACTTTATAGCACAATAAAGACACAAAATTACTCTATGTAAAACACTTTATATACTGCATGTATTTATGTATTGTAGCTTGAAAACCTACTGATAAAGAGTCACATTCGATTAAATACTGAATTTTATTTAAAATAAAATTCCAAGTAGGTGGTACAGTAGGTAGGATCTCAAATTAATTGGTGAATCCTTTTTTATAGTAAATGAATCATCTGAATGAACTGATTCAGTAAAACAAATTCACAGTACTTCATATGGATACGAAAGTCTGCAAGTGTGTTTGCAAATATGCAAATATGCAACATGCAGCCATGAACTGTGCTGTAAGGGTTGAAAATGAGCAGTGCCAACTGTTGTTGTGATTTTCTGGAGGGGTTGGGTTTTGGGGGGGAGTGGAAACTAATAGGTTTAAAATTATATCCATCCATCTTAGTTTGTGCAGCGCACCTATTCACGTCAACCCAACGGCCGCTTCATAAATGATCTTAATGCATCATGTAGCTTTTTAATCATGTTTGCATGAACGCTGCTGGTTTGATTTTTGCACTTAATGAGGGTTATTGTATAATTCATATAATTCAAAGCGGACATCATTACTTAAATCGTGTGCAAGATATTCTGTCCAACCAATGCATTTTCGTCCACATAAAAGGTGCATCACTGGGTAAAAAACAAAGGCAGGCTGTGAAGTCAATGCCAAATAGAGACCAGAGTATTTGCCAGCCACATAAAGGGCTGTCTAATGCACAAGCACACACACATAAACTATTTCGGCACAGATAAAGCAGGGGAGAGGACATAATGACAACGAACCAAGCCAGCTCAAGTGCTTCACAGCTCACATCAAAAGCAACAGCTTTCATTTTCATAGACACTCCCATAAAGCCTCTGCTTTAGTGCTGCCTAATGCAGATATACCCAGGGCAAGCATTTGTTTGTGGGGTAAGTATGTCACCAGTAAATTAGAATGTCTTCCAGAATCCAAACCAGATCCTCTTTGGCCCCTATTCAAAGAAGACCCAGAGGGAAGACAAGAAAGCTGTGCAGTCAACAAAATCCAAACACAACAACCAAGCTTCTGTGTGAAAAAAGCGCATGTACCTAACAAACAGTGTACCACATAGACTTTAGATAATCAATACGGACAATAAAACGCTGTGATTAAACTAACTGGGGAGTCTTGATAGGCAATGGTGAATGGACCAGCTAAACAGAGGGCAGTGATATATTTATGGCTCTTTCTCTCTAGAGCAGGTCTGGTACAGAAGAGATAAGACCCCTCTTCCCTGCACAGGTAAAACAAAACACCTGTAAAGTCACCCTGTGGGCCGTTCAATGCATTGGGGTTGAATAAAAACTGAGGTTACAATATATCTAAGTCATTATTGACTAAACGCACCAGTGGTTACATAAACAAAGGCAGCAAGCACTGGAATGTACGTGCAAATATACCTAGATTATTCATTAGTCTGTAGAGTTCACAGCGCTTCATTATGGTGGTGATTTGGCATAGAGGTTAAACAAGTGAACTGGTAACTCTAGGTTCAAATAGGTGATCCCAGAATGCAAAAGAAGATGTTGGATAAGCAAACAGTTTTGTTTACTGTTGACTTCCATTATAAGGACAAAGTGACATTTCTCATCTTATATGTTCTGCAGAAGAAATAAAATCAAGTTTGGAATTACATGAATATGAGTAATGATGACAGAATTATCTGTCATCAGAATGTCAGGTCTGTTTAATATAGTTTTAACTATACATTTAACAGCACTGAGGAAAAAATGTAAGAAAACATTGCACCAGTTGTATTTTTAAATTTCCTCAGGTTTCTACAGTCTGTGTCATAATAACAAATAGTCATAGTTGTATAGAAAACATAGTTGGCTATGGCCATGCATCTGTTCCTTTACATGTATATGATCTTTGATTATGGGTGGAAAAACTTGTTTGCCTTCGAATTTTCCAAGAAATAAAAAATCCAGACAGAATAACCTAACTATGAGCTGAAAAGTGCACATTATGCAGATCATTTCACCTGCCATCTAAAGGCAACCATTAAATTTTCATAATAGTCTATTGTATGATGGATGCACTGCACAGCTGGTTCTTTATCTCCACATTTTCCCCATAATATCACATTGACTGTGCACTCTGTCTTCTTTTCCCTGCTTTCACATTTCACATTTACTGTTCACCTCACAGCATTCTGTCTCTCTCTCTGCTTCTTTCTCTCAAAGCATAATAAGATAACACTCTGTCTGAATATTGATTACTCATATAATGGAAACACAAACTACTCCAGAGAAATATGAATGAAACACGGGAAATCCCAAAAGAGGTGCAACTTGCTGCACTGGTTTGGGATTTACATCTCAATCTCATACACTGACAGGCAAACTCCTGAATTTGAAAATTAGAAATGTATATGAAAACAGCTATACATTTCATTGCAAATCCTAAACAATGCATTATTAATGAATTCAACACAGAAGTTGAACACATTGCAGCTCATAACTCTTATTTGAATTGCCTTGAACTTGAACAGAATGTCAACAGTCAAAACATAGTGGTAGGCTCACCTGGACTGAACCCTGGCTTGTATATCACTGGACCATGCTGCCTGCAAACCTACAGCCTTCTATCAGACAGAAGAGTAAAGGTCTGAGTTAACCTTAAAGGGACCTTGCCAACAGCCCACAGTCTATTAAAGGGGATCTATTATGCAAAAATCACTTTTATAAGCTGTTTGAACACAGTTGTGTGGCCGCAGTGTGTGAAAACAACCAGCCTATAATGTTAAAAATCCACCAACTCATTTTATTATAAAACCAATAAGTCATAAACAGTCTCTCCAAACGAGCTGTTTCAGATTCTCCCTCTCTGCGCGTCACTGAGGGGAAAAAGTCCCGCCCATTTGTGATGCTCTCTGTCCTATTAGCATAAACACAGCCCTGAGTGAGAAGATGCGGTCCGCCATTACTGGAGATATATACAATGTCAGCACCAAAGAGGCTTTACAAGTGTTGTGTTTTGAGATGCACTAATGAACATAGGAGTCACCATAATCTCCCCTCATCTGAGCCAAGGACACTGTGGTTAAATTACATTTTCGAAGGAAACATCCCGGAAAAAATCGGTAACGTCCCCAGTATGTTTAGGAATTAATACCAACGCTTCGTGCACGATCGTCAGCTCCAGATAAAGTAAGTATCATGCGTTTGTTTTCCAAATTGCCTTTCTGAAAGAGCTTCTTGTCACTCTGTAAGGCTTATTGCTAAAGCTATCATTGTCTCTTGTGTGTTGTCACTGATGCTGCCTTCAAGTGCTGCCAGAATGATCGTGAATAGGAATGTGGTAGTTAAAAGTTGCGTATGAAAGCAATGTGAGTCGATCGCTTGAAGTTGTCAAGCTCATAATCAGAAGTGGGACTTATAAAGTCTGTGATAGCATGAGACCAGCTATGTTGTTATTTTTATCCCGCCGTGCTCCCCGTCTGTGTAATTCATAAACGTGAATTTATTATGCACAGTATAATCAGATGACTGACTTTGAAACTGAGTAGTTTTCTGATAACAGGCTTGTACTAATAGGGGAATGTTTATTTACAAAGGCTAGCACTGCTAATGCGGAGCTCGAGCTCTTGAAACTCCGCCCTCTTCTCCGGGAGCAACAGCTCACTCGCATTTAAAGCAACACACTCAAAACAGCGCGTTTTGGCTTACTCCCTAAAAATTGCAATGTTAACAAGCTGTAAAAATTTATCTGTGGGGTATATTGAGCTAAAACTTCACATATACGCTCTGGGGAAATCAGAGACTTATTTTACATTTTGTAAAAAGGGGCATAATAGATCCCCTTTAACTAATTTTGATACATTTTACACAAAAAAGCACTTCCAAAATCATTAGATCTAATCTGATTGACTAGCATTATGCAACTTGTCAAGGTATCAAGGTGTGCAGGGGTTTTAAAGGTATAGTTCACCCAAAAATTAAACTTTTCCTTAATTACTCGTGTCATTCCAAAACCATATGTTTTTCTGCAGGACACAAAAGCAGATAGTTTAAAGAAAGTTGGTATGGTTGGTTTTTTAGTATTGACAAAGCACATTTTTGTATGTTCCACAAAAGAAATAAAGTCATTTGGAATGACATGAGGTGAGTAAATAAAGAATTTTCATTTTTGGGTGAACTATCCCTTTAAGGTTTACAAGGGGCTATTATGATGAGTGCTATTGAGGCTAACTAGGGACAATGACCTATTAAAGTGTTCACAGTGAAGAAAAGGAAAAATCTTTCTGTGCAAAAATATATGTCTCTTATAAATAATTTGAAATACTTTGGGATAGACATACTTTCTCATTTCCATCATTTTCTGTTCAGATTTTCTGGACTGGGACTGCTTTGGGATTGTGTGAGTTTTTTTCCACACTGTCTATTATAGTAGTATCATCGATTTCAGATGTACTAGCCCCTAAACTAAGTTTTTTGACACTTTACATTCTGGTCAGATGAGCTTTTCCTGCCTGAGTGGATGATTCTTGGACAGAAGAAGCATTTAAGGGTCGAACGTGGAGAGCGGTAATCATCAAATCTCCTATTCTTTTAAACAGGTTTGAATTAAAAATCATTAATTTCAAGGTCAATTTGGCCAAACACTTCAAAAGCATTGTTGAAAACAGTCTAGCAATTTTAGTAAACTGTGCACACAACATTTAGTTTCAGCCAGACAACACACACACACATTCAGCAAAGCCCTCAATCAATAATACGTTGCTCCATCTCACCACAAGTGATAACCTTGAAATGTCAAATTCTATTTGCTTTACAACAAACAGTATGTAATAATTCGCCCATCCATATTTTATCATTTGTGACATCTGGGGGCAATAACGCAGATTAAGTTAAGTAGCTGGCATAGTTTCCCCTTATGGAACAAATACAATAAGTAAAAAGTGTTAAATGGAGAGCAGCTGCACAGCAGTTCCTCTACATAAAGCATTTGGAATTGAACCAAACAAGCAAACACGAGTAATACCCTACTGTACTCAAAGGAAAAATTGACCCAGTAAAGACATGTGACAATTGCCTCAATAACAGCAATGCAAAATATCTGTCACGAGACCTGAAATGCTGTGAGAGGGATTTTAGTTTTGCTAATCTAAGCCTCATTCTACTTCTCTTTATCCCCAGACTTATGCTTCCTGTTTTCTCCTAGAGGAGGAAACAGTGTAATGAGTGCATTCTAAAGGAGGCTATGGGCGTCTCCAAGAGCAAAATAGACTTTCCTGGCAAAGTGTACAATGTTATTTGGACCGCACCCAGAGAGACACTCCCAGGAAGTCTCAGGGTGGACACCTTACAGGACTCCCTCAATCTCTTCATGCGTACATTCTTAAGCAACAATACCATGTCTTTTATCTCACACAGCTTTTCCTCCAAAGCACCTCTAATTTTTTCAAAAACTCATCATGTTAGCTCTTTGTCGGACTGTGGATATTTGAACAACTTTATACTGCATCTACACCGACCTGGATTTAGTTTGACAGTAAATTCTCACACTTCCTCCTGTAGGGAAGGTCATTTTTGATGGACTATTTTTAGAACTCTGCGGCTTTGTTCAGACAATGGAATGCTTTGATGCAAATCCATTTAGTTTTTGGTAATACAAACAGCAAATCAACAACAACAACAAATCATTGCACAATGTTGCCTAGGCTAGATGTGTCCAAATTAAGACCATCAACAATTATTGTGATAACCAAGTAAATGGTCAATTACCATTTACAAAAAGTCTTTTCAACCACACAGTATTATTTCTGTCTTACAATCATTCATTTTATCACAGAAGTACTGGGGTAAAAGTTTATAGTTTGGATATAGACACTGATGTCTATGGTAGCGATCAAAATACAGCAGTTCATCTTTTGAAAGTAGTGTGTGCTTCAAATACAGTTCGTTGATTACATTGTTTCACCACTCGCTGGCGACAAGTGACTTTTAAAAATGTATTTGTCATAGAATCATCCATTCAAAAGATTCATTCAAAGACGCTGATTCTTTTATCAATTGTTGTTTTTTTTTTAAATCAATTAATCACGACAGCCCTAGTCCAAATACACTTATTTTTGCTCACTTCTTCCTTATATAGCGAACTATGTGATGTTCACTGCCTAGTGAGTTGCGAATGAGTTAGTGTGTAAACATGAATATGTGTAAAACACCGCCTGCTTATGTTCTTTCATGCACCTCATGAGTTCAGAAATGCAGTAAGCTGTCATGATATACAAGGGCAGGGGCAAATTCCCAGTCTTCCTCCTCTTTCCACACTGACAGCTCTCAGTTGTCGTATGAAAAAAAAAACCTCTTGCCATTGTTACTAGCAACCCATGTATATATACCAGTTATTGACTGAACAAACAGATTAGATTTCACTCGCAAAATGATATAGCAGACTTTGAAAAACAAAAAGATTTGTGTATAGTGTGTGTGTAGTTGTGTATAGTGTCAAAAATACACTTTTGCTTTCATTGTCCCTAATGCTTTTAGAGCTAATCTACTATCTGTCTACTAACCCATCACCATCAAAAAGACCTTTTTAGTCCCAATGCCTATATTGATATCTTCTTAATCTATCTTAATGCTATATTAACAAAGCTTTGAATGAGGAGAGAAATTTCTGCCAATTTATTGAGGGGAAAATTAGTTCATTAACACAAACAGACAAAATAAATGTTTTCTTCAAGATTAAGGTCAAAGCATTCTTAAAAATAACACAACTGTGTAATATACAATGTTTATTCAGGTAACATTTAGGCATCAGAAGGCCAATGCAACAATTTCACGAGGGTTCATGAGTGTCAAAATGCTTTATTAGCACTGAAGAGAATAGCAGTATATAAATCACATATATTTTGTTGTGACCATGAGCACCAGGCTTTAATAACTAACTTTCACATAGTCTGTGAGAATTATAGTGCTATAATGACAGCCCTATGATAGAACTGGGGACATTTCTGGAACACAATCACAATATTATAAATCTACTGCTCAAAAAAAAAAAAAACAACAACAGTAAATTCATGGTGGGGCATAACACATCCTCCTGAAGAATAAATGCATAAAATCCTCCAGCCCACATCAGCTGTTCACTCCAGTGTGATCGGTCATGGGATCGGTCACAGGAAACAGAAAACTGAAGATAGAAATGCTGATGCAGGTCCTTCAGACCACTTAAGGCACAATGGGATGTAAAGAAATCTGTCTCTTTTCCCTCATTCAGATGTGTGAATCACATCCAAATGACTTTTTCATACAAGCAATTAAACTAATCCTCACAGCAACTCTGTGTCTTCAGCTAAACGATCATAACAAGGCAATTAATCAGCATGTACATAAAAACCACAGTAGTGCTCTCCCAAATCAATTCCAAAATGATGAGTGAATACAATGAATTATATTATTCTCATAACAGACTCTGCCTGCTTCTGAAAATAAATAAATATATAAATGAATGCATGAGGAAAACAATAAATGGATTAGTTCAACCGCACATTACTGCTATTCATATCATTCCAAACCCTAATGACTTTCTCTTTCTTACTTGGAACACAAAAATGAATGAACTGACCAGTCTTTTCCATAGGGAAAGTAAATGTGAACTGGGGCTGTCAATCTTCAAAATAACAAAAAAGCACTGTAATATTAGTTAACATGACTCATGCGCTAGGCCTATATTCTGAAGAAATCACTAGCCAACTCACTAGCCAACAGAGTGCTGCAGGGATGACGTTTTTACAGGCCAAACCCTGGAAACGAGTTAGCATTTTAGCTTTTCCAGTTCCATCATTCTGAAGCCAATTTTATTTTATTTTTATTTAAATGCCTGAATTAAGGTCTGTGGTTAACACAAGCTCAAGAAATTTCCACATTTTATTTTACGACTATACATAATCAGTAAAACCAACTTGTGATTTTTTTTTTAAACTTTTACTTGTCTTGAAAAAGCCGGTTGCTAATCGGTTTCAGATAAATGAACAGATAAATTCATCTACTCACTAGTCCGCTTTTATAGCTTCCCTGTGTTGATCAGCTTCAATCAAGTCAACTTATTGGGAAAATGTTTTTTTGTTTTTTTTTAAATAAAGATAGAAAGAATTTTCGGAAACTTAATGATGCAGTTGAAATCATACAACCAGTAAACACATTGCTTTCAATGAGAATCAGTTGCCGTCAATACAGTATACAGTAATGAATGAAAGGGTGTCAGATGATTTTATAAGGATTTTCATTATCGGAGTGAGGAAACCTTTGTGAGGCAACAGCTGATGACTATATGATTTGACACCATATGTGGTAAGCATACCATTACATGTTCATTTTTAGTATTCATTTTGGCTGTATTTGGTGTTTGCAACAAAATGCTGTTTTATCACAGAGAATTAAGTTTATGGCACTACTCTTTTATTTGTATAGCATTCATTGTAAATTGCTAAATATTTTTGATAGTTTTCATTTTGGCTAGATTAAGTTCTGAATGACAGGTAGCTTCTTAAAGTTACCTTTAGTCCAAACATTAGTAGCCAAATTGGCTTGTTGAGTGTAAAAGTTAATTTGATACTCTGTAGCTGATCTTCCATTCTTCTGTAACTCTTTGTATTCAAACTAGCAACATTATGATCAGACACGTGACACAAGACATTCCTCAGACAAATCTATTGTTTAGCTTGAGAAGGCTTAGAATACAATGCACAAATCATGTGACAACTATGTAGTCCTACTATGTACTCCTCCTTTAGTGTGCCATAGAAAAAAGATAGTCATACAAATTTGGAACAACATCAGTAAGTAAATAAACATAATTCCACAGAAGATGCCACGATGCTGTTGATAAGGAGTAAAAGTGACGTCAAAAAGGAAACAAAGATGCTGTTCGCAAAGTACACGTTTTTGCATATTCTAGTGTAGTTTCAAAAAACCTCTTTAGACTTTTATAGTTCAAGGATGATTTTATGAGTATAGTCAAGAAGTCAAAACAAATCAGAATAATTTGAGAAAGGTCTAGATCTCTCTCATAAAGCTTAAATGTGTATTTTTTTTCTCTGTTAAAATACTTTCTCCCATTCCAGCTTAACTATAAGTAGGGTATTCGTAGGTCGACCAGCCTAACATAGCAACATTGGCTAGTTTGGGGCAGGACTTTTTGCTTGTCCGGCCAATAACAGACGAGGAAGTGTTCTGAAACCATGTTCTTAAAACATTATTTTTGCATTTCCATTTGTAAATTTTTCTACAGGTTTGCCCACCACCCCACTTCACACATATAATTATAAGTCATATTCATATTGACAATCACACATGCTTGGTTTCTTTTATTATTATAATGACTGTGGGGGTAAATGAGTCACACTGCACTATCCTGATGAATCAATACCAACATTCCTGATAACAAAATGGCATTAAAAAGGCAAATGAAAATGAAGAATCGGTCATAACTTGTTTACTCATTTATTTTTAGATCGATACAGCACCAGGCTGAGGGCAGATTTGTAAAGGATCATAGGATTTGCATGCTAAATTATCAGGCATGGGCCTGTTTCTCATACAAAATCTTGAAAACTGTTGCTTCACTCAAAATTCACATTGTCAGTTAAAACAGAAGTCTATTGGTTTTTACACTTCAGTGAAATCAAATGGACAACCCATTAGACTCATGCAGCACCTGCTCCAGTCAATTACAATTTAAAGCTAAAAAAACCCCTCAAATCTAATTTGGAAGAGACAGCACGAAGACACGCAGTCAGATGTTGATTCACTGACAGGAAATGAAGCATCAGATGCCGTTGAGTGATTATCTCTGTCTGGATGTTTTGAATGGGAGGCCTATGGACCCTCTCAGCATTCAGTCTTTGTGTTGTACATGTACGTTTCTATTGTGCGTATGTCGAATGCTGTTTGAGAATGCAAAAGTGTAGCTGGCAATTACAGCTAAGAGACAGATAGATTTTTCTGAGTTACTAATCAATGTCTGGAGAACAAGAGCAGAGTTTAAAATGTGTACGGTAATTTGTATGCTTCTGCAGATCGTAATGTCAGAAACATCTGTTTAGATTGAATTTGTGTGCCATCTTTTGAAATATTTTCATACTTTCAATTTGCATGCGAGTTGCAAAACGTGTGGTGATAAAAGATGTACTTTCCAGGGAAATAACACTCAACTTTTATTAAATTAGTATTCCTTAGTAGGAGGTTTCTATCGGGCAACTAAGGACACGTTGCTAATTTGCTCAGCGTAAAACTTGCTGGCAAACACAATGAATAATACTTCCCTGTGCACTAATGTGAAAGTAAAACAAACCAAAACAATTCAGAGGATCGGATCTCTTCAGACAAACACATAGCATCTTATTTGCTATTCAAATGACATCTCATTTGAAGTGTGCTTTATCAAAACAGAATGAGTGTGTGCATGCAGGGTTAAAAGCTGTCTAATTTTTACTGTCACAGTAAAGGTTTGCTGTAGAGCTCCCATATAAATCCCCATCACTGATTAAAGCTGAACTGTAATATCTGAGTCAGTAGCTTTGCCAAACACAATGGGCAAAAATAATAAGAGTTTGGTGAACAGTCCCTGCCTCGTCTGTCGTGTTTACATGAAGGCTTTTCAGTCCGATTGAGCCATAAATCTGACTATAAACATATTATTTGGTTGCATGTAAACTTTGCTTGTAATGGTACTGACTTCAGTGAATGGTTTAGTTCAGTTCATTAAGTGAAAGATTTGTCAAAACAATTCAAACAGATAACTCATGAGTATGTAAGCCTTGACTGATTCATTAAAAGAACTTACGAGTCATCAGTTTGTGAAATTGTGGAGAACACAAGGGAAAAAAACATGTTGTCTTGGCATTATTCACATTTATCACATTAAATCAGATTGAGTCAGACTCACAACTCAGGTAAAATACAATTTTTTTGCTGTGGTGCTAAAGATTCAAAAAGGTGCAGGTTTAAATAGCACCATGGTGTGTTTTGTAGGGAAAATCAACATAAAACGGTTTACTTATAGAAACATCTTTTTCAAATTATTCCTGTACCTTATTTGTTGACTGCATACTACTAAAATCAATCTTACTGAAGAGGCTGAAGAGGCTCCTAATTACACTACAATATGCAAAAGTGTGTGATTTGCTTCCTTTTGGCCTGTAACATCAGAAAGCAATCAGCAGCCAGTGTTCATATCAATTCTCCCAAGACAAATGCAATCAAGTTACCACTGGGAAAGCATTCTGTGATGGCCATCACACCTGTCTTCCAATCTATAACCCCTCTTGAGTCCAAACCCCATGACAAAACCCAATCCCACATGACCCAGACCAGAACAGAACCCAAGGCACTGGAACCAGACCACTCAAGTCCAGGATAAGACTGTTTTATTCTGTCAAATCATCAAATCAAGCAAGTCCAATCCATTATTGACAGCAATGATCATGAGTACAGTCCTGCCAAACATGGAAAAGTTACCAAAATATTTGGTGTGGATCATGCTGTCATTACATTACAGCATGGGATTTTGCAGAAACAGACATTGCAGCATGTGATTCTGGCAGGGCTCATGCTTTTTACTAACTTGGAATAAAATAATTTCATGTTCAAGAAATGCGAGACACTGGTGTAATCTGAAGATCATGCGATTTGTGATGTTTTAATTACAGTTTGATTGAATGACACCTGCTGATCGGCGTTATTTAAAAACGATTTTCCCTTGTCCTGTTAATCATTCCATTAAAATGCATTCAAAGCCTTATGTAAATTTCTCGCCTAAGTAAATGACACATGGCTTTTCAAGAATTATGACAAAAATAAATTCATACTCACGAACCATCTTAGCAAATTAAAGGAACAGTTAAATATATTCAGCCTTACAGTGTTTAAAACCCACATGATTTTCTTTTCCAAACTGCAAATGACGCACAACTGTGACCTGTAGCTATTAAGTTCAAAAAAGTACCATAAAAGTAGTTGCATTCCATCTGTTCCGAAGCCATTACATCTTATAGATTTATGTTGGGAAAAAGGTGAAGTTATTCACTAAAAGTCTTCCCTAGAATTGCATATAGGTTTAACCTATTTATGTTGTCAATACTCTGAATTTTCCCCAGATGGAGTTTTGATGGCACATGAAATAAGTTTAAATAATGCATAAACATATCATGTGCTTGAAATGCCATTTCAGTAGCTAGCATGTCTATCTGGATCAATGTGAAAGCCGTCATAAATTGTGAATATTAATGTCAGATGGTTAATGTCGTTAATATGTCTCTTGACTGATCTTAAGGTTTAAAAATATGGAGGTGTGAATGAGATTTGAGAGACGTAGCAGGGATAGATTTCTGGTAATTAGGACTATCCATCTGTTCTGCATACAAATTTACTGTATGGCATGGCTTCAGAAGGCTTGTAATTTTGCACATGAACTATATGAACTGCTTTTATTGTGCTTTATGGAGATTGGGAGCCACTGGAATACTTTTGTTGTATGGAAAGAAGCAACTTGCCTTAGGCATTTTTCAAAACATCTCTTTATATAGAAGTTGTATAGGGTTTGTAAATTTGTAGACTTTAATTCTGCATTAAGTATTCTTTTAATGTTAGCATAGCTGGTTTAATCATGAAATTTCATTTTTAATCAAATCATATGAAGAGCATAAAGGTGCATTTCTATTCAGCAAGTTCACATTTGACTGAAATCATTCTGAGAGGCAAATGGATTTACAGTCAGTGGAAAGAGTCTGGCAGCCTCAGTTATTAAAGCACAACAACAGCAGCTTGCCTGAGAATGTCAGAATGTCATTATGCTGTTCTCTCGTTTTCCTCTGTCAAGGGCAGCAAACGGCGAGGGACACGGAGTCAGCAATATCATTATGAACATTATTCTGTCTGTGTCATTGCTGGGGTCGGTGGCTGAGCTCTGGGTCAATGCATTTGGCTAATGCACAGCACAACAGTGCTGAAACCACGGAACAGTTAAGCCGAGTGAACTGAACAACAGAACTAGCCTAACTTTATAACGCGGCGATCAAATACACATGCGCATACACCTGCTATTCTACTTATACTGTAAACGAAAATCTTTTAGCACCGAAAAAATAAACATTGGAAAAGCTGATGGTTTCCCTTTGTTATCTATAGCACAAGTAAAATAGCAGTATAGTTACAGAATAAATGTAACGCGTGAACCACAGCACGCAACAGATTCACACTCAAGCAAAGTACTTTTTATCTTTGAAACATACCTATAATAAAAGGTCACGACATTAACCATATATTTACCGCAATAATAATAGCTACATTTAAAGAAACGGAAGTTCTCTTACAAGGAATGTTGATTTTGTAGTTATTCCCAGCAAACCTGAGCCCGTCCAGTCGCATCTGCAGCGAGTGGCTGGAAAAGCGCGCGCGTGTGTGCCTTTCCCTCCGCGCGCACTCCAGCCGCTTAAAAAGTTTAATGACGTCAACCGGGCATTTAAAACGCCGCTTTTTTCATAGGAATGTACGACGTGCTCTCTGCCTTAAAGGGACCGCGCACCCAAAAGACCCATCACTGAGACTGTTTAAAATCAACTGTTGATTGTAGCATATTCAATTTTGACATCGTTTGCACACCCCATGTTTCTTCTGTGGAAACACAAAAGGAGAGCCCAGGAACCATTCAGTCAAATTGGGCTTCTTGACACATCTTAAAAACGCAGCAGGCATGATGTAAACTGTAAGAAGCAACAAGAAGCAAAGGTAAGAAGCAAAGGTCAAAGATGTCCATCTAGACAGGAGCATGCTGATACACCACCAATAAGAAGTAGGTTATTATTCACCTTATTAAGAGCAGGCACCACCATTAGTTGTTATCATATTTTAATTTGTTATAGAAATAATAAACACACTGGTTTGTAGCACAAATAGTTTTTTTTTCCATTTACTAAACTTTGTTAATGAATTGTAAGTCTTGTATTTTCAACAGGAAATAGCTTATAACTGCCTTGAAGAATGAGGTAGATTAGTTGCGATCCTGGGGTGAACATTTCAACATGTGGGGTGTGCAAATAAGATGATAAACTGTGAAATACTTAAAAATGATGCAAGCTTGTTACTTGTTGGTCTTAAAGTGATAAAACAAAAGAAAAAAATGTATATATATATATATTTGTGTGTGTGTATCAGTTACCTTCAAGTTATTCCGAACTTGTATGATTTTATTTCTTCTGTGGAACTCAAAATTAGATATTTAAAAAATATATTTTCAGCTGATTGTCTGTGGATGTATAGGAGTGTGGTGGATTTGTAAGCATTTTATTTTGTTATATCACTGGAACGGAGAGCAGAGACCCTAGAGAGAAAATTGCTGCTCTATAGCATGATCTATATTGATACACAACCACAGCGAATCCTCTGCAAAACTTCAAATTGCCTCTTGTTATATCATACACTAACAAAATGAGAGCTCCTGTCCTGCTCAACAATTCCACTTTACCAGATACATCCCTGCCACTAGATTCCTTATTTTCAACAGAATAAAGCTGTAGGGTCAAAATGGACCTTGACAAAAAAGATGTGGAACATAAATTTTGCTTGCATATAGTGAACAAAAAAACAGGTGTGATGCACGATTCAGCTGCAGATGCACAGTCTAATAAATTATATGCCACTAGTCTACATCAAAAAGGAGACAACAAAAAAATGAAGGAAAAAATTACATTAAGAAGTAATGTTTTCTTTCAACAAAAATAGGCAATAAAAATATACTGTTAAAGTTCCTAAACACATTATACCTAAACAGTCTGTAATTAATCAGAAAAATCTAATAAATAAATAAATCCATCCATTTTTTTCCATACAAGAAAAGTGGACTATCAGGATCCAATAGAAAAGAGCAGCTTTGTTATTCTGCCTAACATCTATTGCATTTCATGTAAAAAAAAAAAAAAAAGTAAAATAAATGGGGTTCGAAATGGGGTTTCCTCAAACTATTGTTAGCCCAGACTCTCATTCACTAGATACTATTAGAGAAACTGTCACTCATTAGAGTGAACCTACCTTTGTTAACATTTTTAAATAGTTCATCTAATCAATCAACAGATGGTAGACCCTTATGCAATCTAGCAGCAACACTTACTGACTGGTAAGAGCGGCTGCTAATCAGAAACTGGGAGAGCAATCAGCGCGTGATCTCCCTTCACCTGCATCTGTGTGATGTCTTGATCTCTGTGCATCTGCGCCTGTTAATTTCTAGAATAAACAATCTCCGTCTCTGCCTGTGTGTCTAATCAATAATGTGTGCCATTCAGGCAGAATGTTCCAAAACCTGGATTCCATTTGTCATTTGTCAACCACAACATATTTGCAATCAATTTAACTTTCCGCTCCAAGAGAAAAGCATATGTTTACCAAGGCACTGGGCTCTCAAATGTTCAATGGGTTATGTCCCGAAATACTAATGTGTTTACATTTTTAAGCAAATATGTTAAGGAAATGTATGTGATATGAAGGGGCAATTTAAGGAATGGAATAGTGATTGACAGCCTAATCCTGAGGGACTATGGCATTTATGTGATAGCAAATGTGCAGTTGATGCATTTTTCTTGATTTGTCCATCTATCCATCCTGATTCACTCATCCGATACAACCGGCAAACCTATTTGCTGAAATGGTGTCATCCTGATTGTGTATGTTACGCAATGCATAATATCTGAAGCCATGAAAATGAATGGTGTGTATTCAATTGCCCACAGAGCCATAATCATTTCCTCTTTTCTTCGGTTCCTTTTCTGTTTGGTTCTATTTTTATTTTTAGCACACAGCAGGTATTATAGGCTTCGTGTATGTGTTTGTATTTTTTTCAATTACTTTTAATGAAGCTCAATAACTAATCTACTCGTGTTCAAGGAGATCATTATTCATTAATTAGTTTAATGCTTTAAAATGTGTTAAGACTCAAAATCTCTTTCTCAAATAAATAAATAAATACATACATACATACATACAATTTAAGTGATTGGTTGAATTGCACATACCAAAACAAAATGTCTAAAAATCCAGCAGTTAATTTTTTTCTAAATTTTCATTTATTATTTGTTTAATTATTTTTTTCCACAACAACAACAACAACAACAACAACAAAAATTATTTGAAAAATGATATGCTTAAGATATAATTAATATTTTTGTCAAAATATTTAAAAAACATATCTAATACTTTTAAATATCAAAATATTTGAGAATGGAGAAATTATTTTGTTCAGTTTCAAGAGCAATTATTACCCATTTCTTATAAATTTGCTTCATATACAGACTGTATGAGAGGAAATGTTGAAATTAAGTGTTATTTTATCTGTTTTTACACAAAATTAATATAGGAAGACATCTGTTAGTGTTTATGTTTGAATTTATGGGGGGGTCTGTTATGTTGAGTGTGTGCTTAGTTAGAGGATGGGCCAAGAGACAGTGAGACTGTAAGCTGCATGTTGCCTAATATTACAAGCAATAACTGTATGTGTTTTCCCCTTTGCTAAACCACACCTCTAGATGCACTGTGAAGTGCATCAACTATTTGTGTCACATGGCTTGAGTAACCAATCAATCAAGAGGAAGCAGGTGGTGTGTAACCTACCATATATCTGCATACTTCCAGTGTTTTAATTTCATGCAGTAATTTCCTGAATAAATGCACTATGATAATCACATCCTCATGTCAATGGTCTCCCATAGTGTCCAGAAAGAGCACCCAATCAGGAAGCACTTGTGCATATGAGCAGTCACCCTTGCACATAAATTCACACGGGCAGACATATATAACACAGATGTAAATAATCAGCCATGCACGGGGTGAGCTGGTGTTAGCCGATGGGCAGACAGCCGTAAATCAGACAGAATGTCTAATAATGAGTCTCTCTCCTGTCTGATCCCGCTAAAGATCCGCCTAGAGCAACCTCATTTAACAGCTTCTCTTCATTTGCATCAGACACCTCATAAACAAGAAGTCCATTAAAACAGCCTGCTAATAGGATTCTGTCTCATTCTTCTGCCTCAGCTTGTCATTTAACAACACATCAGACTGATAATCATTACAACAAAGAGAGACAACAGATCTCGTTATGAATGCATGACTCATAATGGACATTTTATTCATTTAATGCTTCTTATCTGAGACAGCATTATAAATGTTTTTTCCTCAAAATCACTTTATAGATTGCGATATTTTATTTAGAGCTTTGCTGACTGATATACAATTTCATCTTCTTCATGTGTTTTTCCTCTTATATCTAATATCTATAATTTATTCATCTGTGTTAATGTTTGCTAATATTAATACAACTGTTCGTTTCATGTTAGGTCAGGTTCATTAAGATACAACTTTTGGTTTTGTATTAGTAAATACATTTAATAGTGATAATATATTAGTAAATGTTGAAATGAATATTAACTTAGATTAATAAATGCTTCCGAAGTATTTTTATTGTTAACTAATGTAAACCTTACTGTAAAGTGTTACCAGATAATCAGTACTGCATCGGTTATACATAAAGAAAATATATATAAATTGAAATCTAATTTTGTATGCATTGAATTTTTTAATGAAATAATTACATGATATAATAATTAATTTTATTATATTATTAATATACTCAATGAAGATAATTAAAAGACATTAGGAATAGGTGGCTTTAGAAGTCAATATGGTTTATTTGTGTTTTTTTTTGTTTTATCACTGGCCTACACTCCACAGCAATTCATTTTGCACTCGAGTAAAATGAATACAGTATATTTAATCATTTAAATTAGAATATTATTACAGCTGTGTGAGCCAACACTCATTCCTTGGCCATATTCATCAGTTTGACAAAATACAGAATGTTATTTAATTCTTTTGTACAGAGTAATTTTTAATATGTATCACTGAATGCAACAGCGCTTCGAACTGTTTTGCGAAGCTGAAGTTATCTCTCTGCGGCAGCTGGAATGATAACCGCGCTGAACAGCTGACTTCACCATTGCAGCTTGGTTGAATCCAGCCAGCACACATTACACCTCGACTCCAATCTATTTCTTGAGTTGTTATGGCTCTAACACTCAGCGCGGTACAAAAAGCCTCAGTCTGTCAGGTTTAAATCGATTTGTTCTCCACAGAGGAATCGGCCGGCAGGGTGTCAGAAAATTGCATCACATTGCATTGCTAATGATGCCATTTAAACTCTGTGGAAGATCATTAGCTGCAGTCCCGTTTTCTTCGCTCGTCTTCCTGTTTCCTTCGTGTATCTGTCTCTGGCAGTGGGAGTGGAGCTTCAGGGAAATGCTACGAGACAGGGGGTGATAAAACACCAAAGCCTCTGGTCTTTATAGGGCCACACATGAAGGCAGATCACAATCACGTCTCTCGTCAGATAGCGGTTAGTGCAATCAGAGCAGTATTAGTGGAACATAGAGATAGAAGAAAATATTTTTTGCCCTGAGCCTTTTCATCATAGTCTTCTATAAATAGCTGAGCGAAACCTATTCTCAGTGGGGTTACCCTTTCAAAAGAAAGAAAGAAACATGGAAAATATGAAGATAAAGTCACAGCGCTAGCTGTTTTGCATATGAATTAGTTTGTATTTGGGGTTTGATCCTTTGACGTGTGTTTGTGTGGGGTATATCTGTGCCTATTTATTCCATCATCACAAACAAAATGCTTAAAAGCGCCATCCCTTGGACGTCGCATCCTAGTCGTGGGATAACAATTTTAGCTTTTTTGAGTGCTTAGATGAATGCCTCCTTCAGATATTGGCATTTAATTTCCACTTATCTTAATGTATGCTTCGAAAGCAGGAAGTGAAAAACACATAAATAATTACACCTATTTCTCTCCTGCTCTACTAGAGCATTTCATTATCATTAGCCGGTGCTGTTCGTTTAAATGAGTTTTGAAAAACACCCAACTCATTATAAATGTCTGATAAAGCTGCTGAGTGAATCAAATGGATTATAGATCCAGGTTTTAAGAATTTCATATCTTCGTAGTGCCCAATACTGGTGCTCTAGATGGATTTTTGTCGTTTATCTTAACTTTGAATAAGATTTACCTGCTCTACCAACACATTTTTGTCTGCCACACCTACGTCATGTCACAATATACAGTTATAGAAGGAAAGTTATGGTTTAATCTGCTTTTATTGGGGCAGTATCAAGTAAAAGTGTGTTTTACTGTTACTAAATTACTGGTGTGTGTGTGGCCACGTGTGTGCATAGGATGTGAAAATGTGTGTGTCATCAGAAAAGTTATCCACTAAGCATTATAGGAGTCAGATTAAAATTGTATTAAAGGTTTTCTGCAGATCATCAGAATACTCTGTCATTAATTTTAAATCAAATGTACATCCTGTTTACTGTGTGAAATGTGTCTTCTCTCTCTCTCTGTCTCACACACACACACACACACACACACACACACACACGCACAAAGACTTAAATACACATATCATATTTAAAAGTGGTTTTCATGCTTCTTTAGTTAAGTCAACATTTATTATCCACAGCAATACAACAGTCAGCAGTATTGTGTAATAATGTCACATGCATCTTTTTCTGTTTATATCAGGACCTTTGTTTTAAAGTTTAGTTGTATTGTATTGTCTTGTCATAGTTGTGTTTATGATTCCTCCCTGATTGTTTCCAGGTTCCTTGTCTGGTTATTTCATCTAAACAGCCCTCATGTGTCTCTTGTCAAGTGTTGAATGTAACTTGTAGTTTAACTCAGCACAGCTGAATTGGGAGTTTTAGTTTTCTCAGTTTTGAGACTGTCATTTATTTTATTACTTTTGTCTGTTTTGTTCTCATAATGCTGCACTAGGGTTTCTTATGTCACGCATTGTGAGCTCTAGTCATTACAAATTGCAGGCAATGAGATGTAGTATCTACAGGCTCCAGAGATTGAAGAAAATAGACAGAAAAGTGCAGTTAAAGAGCAAAAACAGGCAATGGGGATAATTTTAACACTTCTTGCTTTAACATCTGCAGTTTTTGCGATTTATCTTATATTTTGATATAATTTCCCCACATTATCTGCTTTTAGTTGCAATTTTAAAGTAAACAGTATTCTGACTTTTCTTCTCAGAATTGTGAGAAAAAAGTCTAAATTGTGAGATATTAAGTCACAATTACCATTTTTATTTTTTTACTCCATGGCTTAAACAGGCTTCCATAGAACTGTGCAAAACTGGCAATATGTAATACAATATTTGTCATGCCATGTAAAATTGTATGAAATGTAATGGCTTTAATGGCTGTTAGAGTGGTTATGAAAGGTCACCTGCAGGTAGAAACTGTTCTGACGTTTGTTGGTCCTGGTCTGAAAGCTTGCCAGACATTTAAAGATAAAACAGCTAAAACACTCATAATCTCGCACCAAAGCTTTTGCAAGAAAGTCAATGTAATGCAAAGAAATCAATGCAAAGACGCCACTCAGACATACTTTAGCCATTATTATCGGAGAAATAGTTATAATGGCTTGCACTGAATCATCTCAACCAGGCTCTTCAGTTTCTCTCTTTTTTGTGCCACTATCCAAAGAAATGTCTGTTTTGCCATCTTCTTACCCTGTGGTGATAACAGATGGGAGTTCAGTGAAGCAGAAAGCTGAGTGATGTGAATTTATCCTCCTGCCCTATTCCTCTCTCAGACCCACAAGCGAACAATAAGCCATATGATTGCATTGCACTGTCACAGCCACCAGCCATTTAAAAACCAAAAACCTACATCATTCAACATCCAGATTGAACAGTGGGAGGCCTGAGTCACTGGTCCACAATTCCACCTGTGTTACGTTTCAGGCGGGATTGATTTCTTGTAGTTATATGAATAGCCTGCTACTTATGAAAACTTCTAAACACAGTCCAAAATGACCCTTCACCACACAACAAATGAGAGTAAAAAGTGGCTTTGGTGAGTAAAAATAATTAGGTTACACAACAGTTGGCTGATACCAAAAGTAACCCCCAACATTCATGGATTAACCCTTAATGTAAGACTTTCTGATTCTCACATGTGATATGAGCATTTATGTGTCTTTATAGAACTATGGAAGACCGTTTTGAACAGGTATTTGCGAGATAAAGTTTAAAATAGTAAAGTCACATTGTAATACATAAAGTAGCATTTATGATAAAGTTGCAATTATGAGCAGTGACAATTACGAGAAATGTGATAAAGTATAAAGATGAATCATAAGATAATTACAACATCTTTATAGGATACTAAAAATACTTTTTACACCTAAACTCCGTGATGTGACATGAAATCACCCAGATGAAAATATGAAGGAAAAAAAAGCATAAGTCTCAATGTTTTTGTGACAGGTGCAGTTTGACTGAGAGGCAGAGACTGTCTCATCTCATCAGATGTATGATGCTCTGAGTGACAGCACCTGTGTTTGTCTGAAATATGCAAATGTTAAAACAAAGCTACATAATTCCATTTTCATAGGAACAAAAATATTTTTAATAACATAGCTGCAAGCAGCAATCACAGAGCCAAGCACACTAACAGCAAAAATACTGGTTGAACATATCATTCTGGTGATGAAATTGATATGTCTGGGCATGATTAAAATGGTAGGCTATGAAGTTTCATCTAAAGAGGTCAAAGGGGGGTGTGTGTGTGTGTGTGTGTGTGTGTGTGAGAAAAATGACGCATCACCTGGTGGCTGAATTGTTTTTTTTCCAGACCAAGAGTCTAATATGTCCGAGACATTTTGTTCTAATTTGCCTTTGTTAACCTTTTCTAATAACTGCTGAACAGTGATCAGCCAATAGTGGTCATGTTTCTCAAGATACACAACTTCATGGGCATTGATGGCAAATTACAGACAAGGCACTGCATGCTAGTTTTGAAGTGAATTGGAATCCAAAGTTAGAGACAATTTCATGTTTTTCCTTGGTATAGCACCACCAAGTTGCCAAGCCCCACTACTTTTGTGTCCTCTAATTTGTTACGCGTTGTCCCCAAGGAGTACAGGAAAACGAGGGATTCCGTGCAATCAGGTTCTTTAATGGTATAAAAGTGTTCAATAACAAAGTATACAACATAAACATAACGTTAAGACTCGACAAACGTAGTAACCAAACTGAACGCTTATAAAGGAACGGAAACAAAGGAGTAAACGAGATGATTAATGAAACACAGGTGATGAGACTTAACGATGATTAACTGAAGAGAACTAATGAAGAAAACCGGAACAAAACCAAATAAGGAAAACCAGGAGCAGGTAAATGAAACAGAAAGAGACCAAACTGAAGTCCCAACTCCTAACATTACTCCGCCCTCCTGGAAGGCGCGTCCCGCGCCGCAACAGTTCCACCGGGGAGGGGAGGGCGGGCGCCCTGGAGGCCACTGCGGAGCTGGGACAAGGAAAGCCTCCAGGGCGGGTCAGGAGAGTCCGGCGGCCATGGCGGGTTAAGGGACTCCGGCGGCCATAGCGTATCAGGGGAGTCCGGTGGCCATGGCGGGTCAGGGGAGGCCGGCGGCCATGGCAGGTCAGGAGACTCGGGCGGCCATGGCGGATCAGGGAGCTTAGACGGCCATGGCGGATCAGGAGGGTCTGTGGCCTTGGCCCGTGGCCCGGCCACTATGGCCCTGGCTATATAGCCCCCCCCCCCAAAATTTTCTTGGGAAAGTTTATGAGGTTATGGGGGTCACTCGGGAGGGTCGGTCTCTGGAGATATGGGCACTGGCGGCGCAGGCACTTGAGGGCGCTCGGCAGGCGCGGACACTCGAGGGTGCTCGGCACGCGCGGACTCTTGGGGGCGCTCTGGAAGCACGGAGCTGGACGGAACCAGCGGAGACAACGGAGAGCTGGACGGGACCAGCGGAGACGCAGGAGGGCTGGACAGGACCAGCGGAGACGCAGGAGGATTCATGCAAGGAGCAGGCACTGGAGGGCACTTGAGAGGAGCAGACACTGGAGGGCACTGACGTTGAGTGGGCTCTGGGGAGAGGACCGGAGCAGTAAACTCGGAGGGTATAGCCCTATCCATGAGCTCCTGAATAATTACAGCTGGGCCGGACTTCGCCGAGGGCGGCGGCACAGACTTCGTCGCGGGCGGCGGCACAGACTTCGCCGAGGATCACAATAGAGCTGCAGATGGTAAGCGGATGGTTGGGGCTGGGCAGGCGTTTCGGACCGTTGGTGCGGTATGTGGAGGTTCTTGGCGTGGAGTGAGCTGGCATGACGTGCTGTGCTTCAGAGGAGACTGGGCAGCGAGACGAGAATGCTTCCTTTTCAACAACTTCATAATCAGATCTGTTTAGGAATAAAATAAGGTTAATTTCGACCAGGGAAAAATCAAAAACGGGAAGCTCACAACGAATAGTTTCGCTGTCCAGCCCCAGCTGAAAACACGCATTCAAAGCGGCATCAGGCCAGCTCAGCTGATGAAGGAGCTCAATGAAATCCTCCTTCCGGCCAGCCTGCCGCAAACCCCACAGCTTGTCCTCAGCCGTCTGCATTTTCAGTGTTGGTCGAGTCTTCTGTTACACGTTGTCCCCAAGGAGTATAGGAAAACGATGGATTCCGTGCAATCAGGTTCTTTAATGGTATAAAAGTGTTCAATAACAAAGTATACAACATCAACATAACTTTAAGACTCGACAAACGTAGTCACCAAACTGAATGCTTATAAAGAAACGGAAACAAAGGAGTAAACGAGATGATTAACTGAAGAGAATTAATGAAGAAAACCGGAACAAAACCAAATAAGGAAAACCAGGAGCAGGTAAATGAAACAGAAAGAGACCAAACTGAAGTCCCAACTCCTAACATAATTGATCCTTTATATGTTAAAAATGGTAAAAAAAAAAAAAATCTGATTCCATTTAAGAGTTACAATCCCAGTTCCAGAGAAGTTGGGATGTTTTGTAAAAATGCAATAAAATCATGAATCTGTGATTTGTTCATTCTCTTTAACGTTTATTTAATTGACAAAAGTACAAAGAACATTTTTTGAAAATGTAAATATGAATATGAACATTTTGATTTTGATGGCTGCATACTACAAAAAAGTTGGAACAGAGGCACATTTAACAGTGTCTCACATTAACTTTCCTTTTAATTACAATGTTTCATTGTTTGGGAATTAAGGATACTAATTGTTAAAGGTTTGCAAGCAAAATTTTTGTCCAGTTTCTCTTGAAACAAGGCTTCAGAAGCTCAGCAGGCTGTGATCGTCGTTGTCTGATTCTCCTTTTCATGACTGGTTATACATTTTCAATAGGAGACAGATCTGGACTGCAGGCAGGCCAGTCTAACACATTCACTCTGTCTCTACCACGCTGTAGTAGCACATGCAGAATGAGAGCCGGCATTGTCTTGCTCTAATAACCATGGACTTCCCATGAAAGACATCATCTTGACAGCAGTATATTTCTCTGTACAACTCCAATATATGCCTCCATGTCAATGGTACCTTCACACATATGCAAGTCATCCATGCCGTTTGCACTGATGCAGTCATATACCATGACAGATGTTTGCTTTTGCATCTGTCACTGATGAATGTCTGGATGGTCCCATTTGGTCTTTGGGACTGAGAACTCAAAATCCATTTTTCCAAGTTGAAATGTGGACTCATCTGAGTACAGCACACCTTTCCACTGTCTTTTTGACTATCTGAGATGAGCTCTAGCCCAGAGAACCCGGCAGCATCACTGCATAGAATTGATGAATAGCTTTCTCCTAGAGTAACAGAGTTTCAAGTTGCATTTCTTGATGCAGCAGCAGACTGTGTTAAGTGACAGCAGTTTTCTGAAGTACTCCTGAGCCCATGTGGCTATATTTAACACGGCAGCATGATGGTTTCTTATGCAATGCCATCTGAGGGCTCAAATGTCAAGCACATTCAACTGAGCTTTCCTGCCTTGCCCTACATGTACCATGATTTCTCTGGATTCCCTGAATCTTTTCACAAAATTATGTGTGGTAGTTGGTGAAAGACCTAAATTCTTTGCAATTTTGTATTGCGAAATGTGATTTTTTTATTTGTTTGACACTTCTCTCATGAAATTTGGCACAAAGTGATGAGCCATGATCCAGCTTTGCTTGTGAAAACTGAGGTGCTCCTTTTATACCCAAACGTGATACCTCAACCTATTACCAATTCCTCTGCTTGCACTGTTTCAAAAGAGTTTAAAGTGGATATTCTGTAACCTTTTCACTTTTATTTTACCTCTCTTTTTTGGAATGTGTTGCAGCCATCAAAATCAAAATTTGTTCATATTTACAAAATACATTTACGTTGTTCAGTGAAAACCTTGGAAATCTATTCTTTGTACTTTTGTCAATTAAATAAAAGTTAAAGAGAATGAACAAATCACAGATTCTTGATTTTATTGCATTTTTACAAAATGTTGTATATCCATTTACATGAAGACAGCAACACCCCCTACTTTCACAGAGCCAAAATTTAGAATTTCCGTTCCAACTGAGCAAACAGCATAGAAGCAATTGACCTAAACAGTTTATGCAATAAAAATCAAAATTGAGCATATGATGAAAGTTATGTTTGTGATTAAACGTACCGGAGGTTTTGTCTCAATATGCTAAAGCGTTATGGAAGTATAGCCTCATGTCTGCTTCAGCTAGCTCACTGTCTAATTTGTTGACTCGCTATGCAAGAGCGAATTTGAGCTGTTAGTGGCACTACAATATATTTACACTTTCCATCAATTGTGCAAGTTTTCATAACATTTCCACAAATGGTTCAATGGACTTTTCACTTTCAAAATTTTTTTTTTCACTTTCACTGACTTTTTCATTAACTGTTCCCACCTGGTGGAATGACCTGCCCAACTCAATCCGAGCAGCTGAATCCTTAGCCATCTTCAAGAAACGGCTAAAAACACATCTCTTCCATCTTTATTTGACCCTCTAACTCTAGTACTCTCTATTCTAATTCTATTTTATCTATCTGTCTTCTTTTTATTTAAAAAAAACCCCCACACACACTTGACCCTCTATCAATTGCATATTTATTCTCTAACTGCTAGCTTTTCTTGAAAAACTAACACTAGCTTTATTTTTTCTATTCTATCTACTGGTTTCTTTAAAAAAAAAAAAAAACCTTGCTACGTGTACTGCGTTAGGCTAACCGAGACTTGTCATAGCACTTGCATATCATTGCTCTTTGTTGGTTTTGATTGCTTCTATTGTCCTCTTTTGTAAGTCGCTTTGAATAAAAGCGTCTGCTAAAGTACTAAATGTAAATGTAAATGTAATGTAAATGGACTGCCATGACTTCAGCAGAAGAAGAACACTAATGAATACACCTGTGGTGCTTGTGTGACCAATTTCTATACTTATCTATTGTTTTGGGTTTGAAACAGCAACAGCCAGCATGGGAGTTGGGCACTAATGATTTACCTAAACAGCTATTTTGTACCAGCTGGCCTAAAAAAAAAGCCAAATAGTATTTCATGGCATGAAAGACTTATGCCCATGAAATTCCCTTTCCAACATATTTTGGAACCTGCTTTTCTGCTCAGTGAGTTTTCTGAGCAACTCACTGATTATTACTACAAAGCAGGGAACAAGACAGTATGTATTGACAGTGTATTGACATTCCTTTTGTATACTTTTTAATTTTAAAATGTGTGAAAGATAAATGAGCATTTAAATGTCTCTTTTGCACTTATTGCACACCTTTGCTGATATCAACTTTGTAATTTTCTGCTGTCAGCTGTACATGTGCTACTGTGGTGGACATCCATGCATTAGTGTAGAACCGGTCTGAGGAATCATCCAGAAAGATTTACTGATGATGCGGCAGTCATTGCCCGCATGCCGTGTCCAGTAGCTTTACATAACTCATGTGGCAGGTCATTGCCTAGCAATAACACCTGCAGAGAGCAGGATGTGAACATGAGGGGGGCAAAATTGCTTCTGTGTATGCATGTGGTGCTTTTCATAGATTGTGGTGTTTGTAGACGAAGCAGGGAGCTCAAGCAGGCACAGTTGATAAATCCAATTTGGTTTTCTACAAATGTTCCTCTGATTCTGGCTATGATGTGATGTTTCAGGCAGGAATAGATTTTTGCCAGTTGCTATTTAGGTTGCTGTTTCAAAGTCCTGACACGACAGCAAGCCCTCTTAGTTTAAAAAATTTGCTACTCAAGTGCTTTTGCATCCACTTCACCAATAACCCTCTCCACCTCCCTGAGAAGGGATCCTTGCCCTGTACTGGTTACGGGAAGGTGAAGTTTGCATTTCCAGTGCCATGGGCATCACCGAACATAATTGCAGGAATAATGACTGTTTTCAAACATGCTTCCCAAACACCACCTGCCTGCCTTAGGTTGGGGAATCAGGCTACAAATGGCTTAGTTGTAGTTGGATCAATCACAAACATAAAGAAAACAAATTTTGTTTGTTGTAGAAACATACTCTTTGTATTCATGTTAGTCTCTGAAAAGACTCTGAAAATGTAGTGTAACAATCAACTAAAAAGCAACAACATATTATTCCTGTCTTTAATTAATATATACATATTTTTTCAAATTAATTATTATTGTTATTATTATTTATAAATATCATGAATTCTGAATGGTTAATTTACATTACAAAAATCATTACATTTTGGGGACTCACACCACATGACACTTCATAACCTGACATATCGCCTTGTCATAAAAATGCCAAAGTATCTGATATTTTAAGAGTTTGATCTTGAGTCCTTTTTTTATTTTTGCATGTTATGGAATCACATCACAGCACCACATAACTTGAACTTTGATTTGGCAGAAAAAAAGAAGCACTTTTTCCTTTTGACAGTTTTTGTCACTGTTACAGTTTATTGGTTATTACTTATGGCACTTCTGAATTATTTTTTTAAGATTTACGTTCTTTTAATGTGTTTTTTTTTCAGTGTGATATAAAGACAATTTTGACTTTATGCCTCACAAAAATATCAAAATAAATATTAGAAATGAAAAACATGTTCATCACAGAAAAGGTGTTGTCAAGTCTTTGTATGTATGAATTGCAATTATTATCTATCTAGTTTAACTCTGAAAGAAACGACACACTTCTCCTATAAGTGCATTTTGTAATTAGAATCCTTTTATATTTTACTTTAGGGTAAAACACAGCAGAGAGTGATGTAGAGAGTAAAGTATTCATTGCTATTAACCAAACTCCATAAAGTCAAATGTAAGCGCAGTGATCCGGCTCTGAATAACCTATTGTCTAAGAGCAGGTTCTCTATTGTCTGCAGCACAAGCATAATTGGTAGAACTGCAAAACTTTGTAAAATGCAACAGTTTGTAATGGAAGTCTGAGTGAACCAACAAAGACTCTTTGTTTGAACAAGTTCACATCAGCTCTGTGAGAGCTTGTAGCGTTAAACTTTTGACATCCATTACCTTACCCTTGAAACCACAATTATGCATTATGAATAACCGCTTCTTAATTGCAGCCTTTACACCGTTGTGCTGCTGCCATTGTGATAGAGACTCAAAGACAGGGACGATGTGTAGCCAATTGCCATTGCTAAGCTTTATTATAGTGAGTTCATCAAGATTCCTCTTGAGCTGTGAGTGCAAAGAATCACGCAGAGAGTCTTTGCACATGGACTTGTACTCAAACAGAGTGAGAAATGAATGGCATTTCTGACCTTTAGATCGTGTGCAGTGAATATGGCATTGGTTCTCGGACTGGCAACAGACTCAAGCCAGTCCCACAGGACCTAACCCAACAAATAGCATCCAGATTCAAAATATTCGGGCTAAAAACACTGTACGTTTGAAGAATATTCAGTAATAAGGAAAGGATGATAGGTGTAAACTCAAATTCCCAATGTACATCATTTGCAGCCTACATAAACTAAAAAACATGCACTTTAAAAAGTGTTTATTTATGGAACAAAACACTACAGGAATATCAAAGAAATTGGGTACCTGAGGATATCTCTCTCACATTGATTTTGAACTCCTTGATGGAAATCAATAACAGCCTAGTATGTGTGCATCATTAAAGGATTCTTGAAAAGCTCTTGACCCATGAGTCCTAACCGCACAATTTTACATAATGCTTTCAATAAACTACTGCAAGGTAAACAAAAATGTGAAGAAAGACTAGTTTTACAGCTGTTGTCTTGTCTTCATTCTTTAAGCACACAAAGGTGTTTTCTGATATCTGATGTGAAACCTACAACAATATAGTTCATTGTTTTTCAAAAAAAGGGCCTTTCTGAGAAAGACACAATAGTTTGCACTGTATATGCATATGCAGTACATATAACAGAGACTTGAATAGTCTGCTGTGTTTTTAGTACCAATCATCCATGACCACCAGGCATCAAGAATCTAATTGTAGATACAGTTTTAACCCTACAATATAATTGCATCAGCTGCTGTTACAAACAAGCCATAATCAAACCGTAAACCTCAATACAGCTGCTCCGATCAACTATGTCCGGCCACATGGCTTCTCACTCTCTCTGCACAAAAGATGTCCTTTTCAACTCATGAGACATCTGTATCCCTGTGCCTCACTTATGGAATGATCTCCCAATTCTTGTCAGAACAACTGACTCACTGGTTACATTAACACAAACTGTACCTTCATAAAATATGCACTAAACCTCAGACTGCTCTTACTCTTATAAAACTTGACATTTATCTTATTCTACTATTTTATTTATGTTTATGTACAAATCTACAGTTGAGCAGTAACTACTTGGAGATAGACGAAAAATATTTAGGGCAGAAGATGCACTGCAAAAACATCTAGATTTTAATGAGTATCTTTGCCATGTACATCAGTTTAAAAAAAGAACGAAATATCTAATTAAAGTTAAAAAAGGAGGAGTAAAAAAGGTAATAAAAAAGTTTTAGAGAATGCTAGATCTTAAATAAATAAATAGTCTTACAAAAATAATAATTCTTAATTTATAGTGTCACTGCCAGTGTTTCTATAGCTCATCTGCAGAACATGGCACTACATTGATGAGGTCAAAAGTTTGTTTCCATGGAAACACATATTCCTGTACTGATAAAATGTAATTTAATACTGGTTATTTGTAGTTGCATTGTATCTGTTTTACAGAGAGCAGTTTTAAAAACACATTTAATCACATGAAATGTTAATTCTGTGAATGTGGTAGATTTTTAAAATTTATATTAGGTTATTTTTTATTTCGTTTATTTTTTAATAATTTTACTTTTTCATTTTTAAATATATTTTAGGATTTTTTAATATTGAATTTAATATTGAAATAGTGAGTTTTTTGTTTTCTTGTTGTCTTAATACAACAGCAATAGAAGACGAAATCTATTAATTTATTTAAAAATACTTTAAAAATGTGAATTATACTTAATATGACTTGAATACTCCATTTTTATTATTAGCACTTTTTAATTTCTGAATTATTTCATGATGAAGAACAAAAAAACTAGTTGGAACATTTTTTATTATTGTTTTGTAAATATATATAATATTCAGGAATAAATAATATAAGGAACCTGGGGTAGTGTTTGACATCCAGCTGAGCTTTTCCATCCACATCTCAACAAACCCTGGTCATGCAGGATTGCACTCTGCAACATTAGGAAAATCAGAGCCTTCCTGTCAGAATACGTGGCACAGCTACTCGTCCAAGCGCTTGTAATTTCAAGACTGGACTACTGCAATGCTCTACTGGCGGGCCTTCCGGCCAGCACAACTAAGCCTTTGCAGATGATCCAGAACGCGGCAGCATGTCTAATCTTCAATCAGCCAAAGACAACCCACGTCACACCCCTCCTGATCTCACTTCACTGGTTCCCAGTTGTGGACGGAATCAAATTTAAAGTTTTGACACTGGCTTTTAGGACTATCACTGAAAAAGTTTCTCCCTACTACAACTCGCTACTACAAATGTGCCAGCTCAGGACACTGAATGAGCGACGTCTTGTTCCCTCACAACGAGGCAAAAGGTCACTCTCCAGAACTTTCACTTTCTTTGTTCCTCTTAGCTGGAATGAGCTGCCAACCTCAAACTGACCTGCTAAGACCATCACAGACACACCTCTTCTGCAAAAACTCTTAAACCAGTGCACGCACACACATACACACACACACACACACACACACACACAATTTTCCTCTGCTTATCATCTCATCTCTAGCTGGTTTCCTAATCAAGTTGTCTAAGGCCACATTTACTGTACATTACATGGTTCAAATTACCCAATTCCAATTTTTTCCTCCCATGTGACACAGATCAGATATGACCCACAAATGTGTAGCAGGAAAGAAGCACATGGATTCTGATATTTCCTGATCAGTTTCAGGCTTCTTTCATATGTGGAAAAAAATCTGATATGACTCGGACATGCAGATCGGATATTGCCCTGTCAATGCGAGTCGTACTGTACATTATCGAAAAAGCAATGGTGGCAATTGATGTCGGCTCTGGTGGACGCTTTTCCTGGGTTGTTTTGCCAAGTGTATAGTGTAAATGCAGATATCGGATATCTGATTAGCTCCTTGATAAATCATTTTGTTTCTATTTTGTAAGTCGCTTTGGATAAAAGTGTCTGCTAAATGCATAAATGTACATTGGAAATGTACAATGTAAAAACATAAAACCAGAAATGATATCATAGACACCCAAGGTCAGTTTGCCTTTTTATGACGAGGCAAAGGTAGTTCATGTTGTACAGTGTCACGTAGAGTAGTGTGACTCCCCCAACACTTAATGATATTTATAAATTAATAATTCCTGATATTGGCATTATGGACATTCATATTTCTCAGTGACCCAGATTTTGAATCACAAACCTGCTCCAGCCAAGCGACTTCCATTGAGATGCATGCAAATGTTTTCATGTTATTATAGACGTCTGTGTTTTCAGAGCACAGAAATTAAAATTTTTAGTATCTTTTTTAAGTGTCTAATCTGATGTGCATATTTTCAAGGTAGACCCTGCAGCAGGACTGTCAGTAAAGTGTTTAGAATTTCAAAATAAATGATCTCATTTCCCCTGATTCAACACAACACCCTAGTGAAGGCCACACTCAAAAAAAGTTCTGTGCACAACTGAGGTGGTCCAAATCCATATAAAATTTGTGCAGCAATGTCCTAATTTTCTTCTGTCATGTTTATTCTCTTTTTGTATTTTTCGAAACTCAGTTTCAAAAACAGATCTTCAAACACATTTCAAACACAGATAACTAGATGAGAGTGCAGTCACACTGCATTTGGGGTTTTGGAGGCCTTCCCTTTTGACAGTGCAACAAAGGCCTGTTTTTGAACGGTTTACATGTAGATCTCTTCATGTTTGTCTGTTAAACAGATCTGTTCTGTTCATGCGTTCAGACACCCAAATCCCATTCTACCTCATTAACTCCACAATATGAATATTCATAGCTTCGTTAACTACAGGCAATGCTTGCTGTCAGCACTATAGAACAATACAGCCACTGGCCTGAAAAATCCTGACAACCCAGTAGAAGTTGAAGAGTATGCTTATTTTTTATACACCCTGATGTTGATTCTGTTCATGGCAGGCAACATAAAGCAAGCAAACAAACAAAACTAACAAACATGAGCAGTCAGTTAATTGTGCATAGTGATTATCTTAATTACTTAATCATTTCCACTAATGCTCATTACACACCGCCATGATTTTTAAACATGTTACTGATGCACCCTGATAACAGATGCTGTTTAGACAAATATGATAGAGAGCACAGTAATTAAATATGAGACATGACTATCCATCTTCATGAATAATTCATTGTGGTAATAAAGCAGATATGAGGAGTGCAACAGACAACAACCAATCACCTGATTATGGATACCCCATGTTTTCTCATTATAATAATCAACAGAGCTCCATATGGAGAGTGCTTACCTTGTTGCTGTGGATGGTTATGACCTACGAAGTGACATTTCTTCTGGAACATGATATAAGAGTGCACTTTACTGCATTCCATTATTCATGGAACCAGGAGAAGTGGATAAAAATACCCAGCATCCCCGGACTTCTGACAGTTTATGGTCTCCGGAGGTTTTATTGTCATGGTCCCTCATGGCGTTTGTTGAATTGATTTCCATGCAGAGATGCTTTCAACAGACATCAACACCTGACACATGAAGCTAAGGCAGGGCAATGATCCTGAGCTTTTCAAAAAAAAGCTTAGGATTCTCTCTGCTGAACTTTCAGTCTACTTTATGCTGGTTAGTGCTGTTTTGGTGCTAGTCTAGCCAGTGGAAAAGTATAGTGATCCTGTTCACAAGCTAAACATAGCATATCCTGAAATACAGCCTGAAAACCCTGTTGAAAAAACCAGCATATGCTGGTTAGGTAGGTTTTGAAGCTGGGATGCTGGTTTAAGCTGGTCCTTAGCTGGTCATGAGCTGGTCCTTCGCTGGTTTATGCTGGTCCTTAGCTGGTCATGTGCTGGTCCTGAGCTGGTCCCTCCTGCTCAGCACATGACCAGCTAAGGACCAGCTTAAACCAGCTAAGGTCCAGCTCAAACCAGCATTCAAGCTTCAAAACCTACCTAACAAGCATATGCTGGTTTTTTCAACAGGGATTCCAGCAGATTTGAGGACAATATTTTAATAAACATTATTTTTCTGTTTTATTTACATCTTCCAGGTCAAGAGCACTGATAAAGCCTACTGTTTGCATCACTTCGCTTGTTTTTGTTTGCATGTTCCTGACAGACTCGACATTAGTAGTGCATATTTTTAGTGACTCTTACTTTAGGTTACATTATCACGACAGTAGGTGTGACAAGTGACTGTCTTTATGAGTAACAAGTGACTGTCTTTGTGAGTGAGTCATTGAAGCATTAGTTTAACTGATTTGTACAAATATACTGTTTCATTTGGAAACATAATGAGTGAGTCATTGAATTATTCACTCAACCAATTTGTTTGATTCATTCAGAAAGGTAGCAGTCTTAACAGCTGATTCTGTTTGACTTTGTTTGGAACTGTTTTTGTTGGTGGAGCACAAAAACACCAGTCACACTGTAAGACTTGAAGAACCTCAGACACTTTGACACTTTCTTCTGAGAATACAAACACTATTAACATACAGGCATATGTTTGCACATCTCACACACATGTGGGAAAAAGTCCTTTCTCATCTATATGTTGTTCCTTTTCATCCATTTCCTTCCCTTCATTTAGCTCACTCAGAATAACAGCATAATATAATGTTCTACCTGAATTTAAGTGATATTGACGGTCATGTTTGGCATTATTAGAATTGTCTCACTGTGACTGGTACAATGGTCTCAATCTAACAAGAAGTAGACTAAAAGGTAATACAGATCCTAAGAGTTTAGAATTATGTTGCTTACTGTAGAGGGTGTGCCATTTCCCAGTGTCTTTCATGCAAGTTACCATCTGTCCCCAAAAGGTTTAAACTCTCAAGGTCTTTGACTTGATCAATGCAAATTCGAACTGTCTCCATTTGGGAACTTAATTGAGAACTTAAGGAAAAGATGCAAGAAGATCAGGACGCTTCTGTTGCCAGATGAGCCCGTAGTGTGGAATGTTTTCTATACACTCCATACTATGTATTTTTCTGAAAGTCAGTTATGCATCTTTTACTTTTAGATTTATCTTTGAAAATTTGATGTCTTGTATTGATTTTGATATCTCTGAATTGGTTACAGTATGTATGTAATTGGCATAATACATATTTATTTGCCTGACTGATAATAAATTGAGAATTTGAGAATAGGGAAGTTAATGGCACAAAGGAATGATACAGTTGGAATCATTTTTAAAAGTTTTTATAGTTTTTTTCTAGCTGAAGAACAATAAAAACTTTGACAACCAATCACAATCCCCCTGTCTTTAAAGACCTTGAGCATTTAAAGTGGTAGAAGACATAACTGCAGTGCACACTTATAATAATTAGAACATTATACACCTTCGTTTAGGTTAGAGACCATATTAAATTTATGGCAGATGAAAGCGAGGCTGTGAGGGATAGACTTAGTCTTTACCTTTGTCTTTACGTTCTGTCAAAAATTAAATGTGGCATACCCTACCTAAAGTCTATGATCCCATGGTGTGGATGCTAATATAATTCTCTTTATAGCTGTTGTTCTTGGTGTGAACTGTCTAAAATGTAAGTTAATCAATATTAACTTCTTGTTTATTGAATTGTTGTATAAATGTCACTCCCAATTTGTGCTGGTCTGAATATTAGCACAGTGTTGTTTGTGTGATATTGCGTAACTGTAACAGCTGTAATTTTATTCGGCTACTTGCCGATTTAGGACGTAGCATCAAATTCTCAAGACACCATTACTAGTGTTTGTGGATCAGGTTTCATTCCGTGTGTGATGAAATCCATGGCACATTCAATAAATCAGTTCTCTGTAATATAAGCCTCATCTATACCACAATCCTTTTATATCATCTAAATCACAGCTCTTTCTCATCACATTCTGGAAGTCATTAAAACGACTCTCCGCTGTTTGATAGATCGGCAGTGTTGATTCTGTGTTTGTGGAGGCTTGATATGCTTTATTGATTCCGTTGGTGAGAGACTGACAACAGCTGCCGTGTGTCTCGTGGTTAAGACAGCGATGGAGCATCAACAAGCGACGGGGACACTGGCATATGGTGAGAGGTGGCCTATGTTACTTCAGGCACAAACATGCACACACAGTTGCACAACACAATATGAAAACACACACAAGGCCTGAGGAAGTAACAAACTTGTGCTTGAATCAAACAGTTCCTTATGTTCTGACACGATTTCCTCATTTTTAGGTTACCATTTTGAAGAAAAACTGTGAAATTAAAAGTTTTAGTGAGTAGTATTTGTGTTATTTGTGTTATTACCTTTTGATTTTTGCTATATATCACTGTAAGTAAGAAGGGGTATCCTACTTATTATTCAAAATGTGTTCTGCATGGACTTGCTTTCAGATTAAGCCAACTACAACAAAGCAAGGTCATCTGCTTTTTTAATCGACTGTAATGAAGATAGTCTTGGAGGGAAAGGTGAAATTTTAATGGTAGTTAAAGGGATAGTTCAGCCAAAAATGAAAATTACCCTATGTCATATGACTTTCTTCTTTCAGATGAATACAATCAGAGTTATATTAAAAAATGCCCTGGCTCTTTCAAGCTTTATAATGGCAGTGAATGGCTGTTTATATTCAATAGTCCAATAAAGTGCATTTTCATTTTTGGGTGAACTATCCCTTTAAGTAAATCATATAAACCTAGGATAGCTTGAGGGTGCGTAAATCATGTGATAATTTTTATTTTTGGGTGAACTATCCCCTTAATTTCAGTTAAATCTTTGCATTGATTATTAAACAGTGACAGAACTCTGTTCTAATCAACTGGGACTCTAGGAATAAACATGTTACAAGGAAAGGATTTTGGACCTATTTAAAGCTTTGTTTGAGGTTTTTTGATTGTCATCTCTTAGTGGAACAAATATATTTTGAGGCGTGATGTTTCCTGCCTGTGATTCTGTTCCATTGACACAGGAAAGAGTTTTGTCTCTTTTAAAGAAAGATGATTCATTTTATGATTGACACAGCTAGCTTCAGTCTCACTCCCTGAACACAAGAAACAAAACCCCCCCAAAATCAATAGAAAGGATCTATTTCTCCTTCCTCTTTTAGTTAAGGTTTTCCATTTTAGAAATTCAAAAGCCCCATTTTTCCCAGAAACTACTCATGAAAATCTCCTCATATGTAAGTGCTATATTAATGAATTTTCATTACTGCTTCAAAGAGAGTCACATGTGCTACTGCTTGTTAAAGTCCAATTCAAATTGTACCAATTTCTATAATGCGTTACAATCTTTTGGAAGAATAGGGTGACACACTCAAGAGGTTTTCAAACAGACCTGGTACAAAGCCTTTGGAAACAAAAGCTGGAAGCGGATTGACTTGAAAAGTGTTATTATGAGACTACAATGAATTAGAGAAATGGATACAGAATGGAGAGGCAAAAAGCATATCACAATAAAGGAACTCATTTTTTAATTAATATGGGGGCTCTCGGTAATTGAGACATTAAAGTTTGGATTCTTGTAAAATATTACTACAACGTTATTACCCAACAACATTTATTAGAAAACATTACAATGTGTTTTTAATTGAACATGAAGTGGAGGCACAACGCGATGCCAAAATTATAAATTGCATTAAGTAAACAATAATGTCCTTTTAATCAAACATTAAAATGTATTAATATTACTGTGACTGCCCAACAACATGCCTAATTCTTAACATGGCATAGGCTGAACAGGACATGGCAATTTTGTAAATGCATAAACAACAGAACTATGATTTATCTGGCTAACACAAATATTGCATTAGCCTGCCGAATATGAAAAATGCGCAGCCAGATGTTGGCATCTGGCCAAAGATGTAACCATTCAGGATTCAGGGGACTAAATGTAATAATTTAGGAATCAGCATTGAAAACTACAGGTCAGTTGAGCTAATCTGAATATTAAGGGGACATATGGTGGTTTCAGTCCTACATCTGCCTGATTTAGCTTGTGTCTACCAAATGACAGATGAATTTGTACCAAATTACCCTTTGACGTCAACAACAGAAGGAAAGCATGCTCTTCTCCCATTTAAAAGCTGAAAAACATATTTATTTTCACTGTCCTAAATATGCATGATTATATAACTAAAAGTGTACTTTTTTGTGAGGTGATGTGTAGATGCAGGAATGTGTGTGCCAATCTGTGTGTCTTTGTTTGATAATATTGTGTCTCTGCATGAATGGATATGATGATTGTCTGATTTAAAGATCAGCAGAATCAGGCTGCAACATGTGGACCTCTTGTTATCCTCTCTGACAGATCTGCACGCCATGCTCCTCATATTATCAAGGCTGAGGATTTAGTGAAGGAGAAGTGCTGTTATAGTTTTTACCCCAGTGAATAACTAAGAATAGGTTTTATTTATCAGTTTCTGTATAGACACAACGTCTCGGCTTCAAAAAAAATGAACTGAAAATGTCCACTATCATTGCTCAGACGAAAAATTTGCTGAACATACACAAGACCTTCTTGCAACAGAATAGCAAGCATGTTGACAAAATATATAAGGTATGCATTCACAATGAAATTTGTCTTTAAAAGGGTATTATAGACTTTTAATGGTAAAACGCAAAACAAAATTATTAATGAGGAAGCAGCATAACAACATATTAAATCTTTATTTAGGCCAATGAATTAATAAAACATCTTTAAAATTTAAAACATATTTGACAACTTGCCCCAGCTATAATCTGCTAAATGCAATTATAAGGCATGAAGATATGAAGTTTTTATATATTATATATTGCTATATATTACATGTCACAAAGCTAGCCCCAGTAGTTTGTAAACAACAACCATACTGTGAGTCTTTGGCTGACTTTTTAGCTCCCTCTAGTGATTTTTTACACATAAATAACATTTGTAACAATTTGCTTTAAATGCAAAAATGGAAGGTGGATTCATTATTTCCATCTATCCTCCATTCACCATCTTTAGAAGATGCTATGTGATATCTTATCTGAGATCCGCATATACTGACTCCATGCTATAACATGTACAAGCAGCTGCCTCAGACACTAAAATCATAAAGAAATGGCTTACTCATTCTCATTAAAGTTTGACATGTGGGACAACAGCCGTGCTTGCATTTATCAGCAGAAGGATGATTTGCATATCCTGTCCTTTTGGGAAAACAAAGCGGCTGTGGGAGTACCCACCTGTCAGTCAGGATGATTGACATTATCTCAATAAGCATTTTATGATGCACGGATTGAATAATTTCACATCTTCCCAAAAAAGAAATGGAAAGATCAAGGGTATACTCAGCTTCTCCCAGCCCCCTCAGTCCTTCCTACTCAAATAAAGCACTGTCACTGAAGAGACAGTATTGTATTCTTTACTGTACATGACAAAGTGTGTTAGAAAACATAGAAATCATTCCTGTCAAATTCACTTTTTATATGATTCTTGGGAGAGTCACTGTTCATAACACTATAACTTTGAAAACATGTCTGTTTCCATCAGTATATTTATAGTAAAATACATCCCATTTTATCTGCGAGTAATGATTATCTTAATTTAGTATTGCAGCCAAAGAAGCCACGGGTTATTTATGTCTGGTTTATTAGTAATTCATTCCAGGGTCCTCATTGTGTGTGCTAATTTCTATAGTTGAGGTATCAATAAATGTTGGAAACCTATAAATGTTAATAGAAAGAACAAGGAATTTAAATGTATAGTCACACATCTCCTTTCATACCCAGGTTTTAATATTTTATGAATATTTCGCTGAAATAAATGAGAAGTACTTTACATTTTCACACTTGTCATTTCCATGCAGTTTCCACAGATGAATTATAAGCCTTCAATGTTCTAAAAGCCTTCATTAAAATTCTGACATCCATTTTCTCATCAAGACAGACATAAAGTGCAGATCACAGGGCCAGGAATAGCAAAGGTAGTACAAGGACAGTGAAGACCAGTCATATCACAGACTCACAAGTGGATCAGATTAAAACGAGCAGTATCCAAACATTGCTATTTAACTGCAAATTATTATACTTGTCAATATTTCATTTCATGTTTCATTTTATGTAGGCTATATCTTGTAAAATTAAATGTCCAATTACAACTCTGTGACGAGTCAAGTCATCTCTGATGCTGCCCTGAACACCAGTTTGTCCCATTCAGCTTTTCTACTACATTCTTTTGAATGTTTAAGAATTGTACTGAACTAAGGTAAATTACATTAAAACCCATTATATAGAGCGAGAGCTTTGCCAGAGCAATGAAATTAATTTGTACACTACATTTAAGTAATATTTAGTTTTCAAAGTTCTCATTTAGAGCAGCCCTGCAGTATAAATAAAATAATAATTATAAAAAATTATAATGAGAAAATTGCATCAGTTTTGCTCTATAACAAAAATTCCTAAGGATTAGGTTGTGTATTGGTAAATGCCTGTTCTCCTTAATTAATGCATCAGGGAACTGTTTAACAGAATTTTAATTAAATTTGATAACATTTTAATAAGGTATTTCGAGATGTTAAATCATTTAGCCTAACTAAAACTGTATTTTCATATTACCTGAGGGAACTGTTGCATATTTTAATTGAATAGATCATTTTAGTCACCTAGAGAGACTTTTTACACCCTGTGCAAATGAGTTAGAAAATTTGACCACCAATGGAAGCACTAGACATTTATGACATTAGACTAATCGGTTTGACTCGTATCTCCCTGTGCAGATACTGAGTTATTTTTGCATTTGGTCTCTTTCAGTAGTCCCACTAAAACACGAGGAGGCGCTATAGTAGTAGCCTAATAGTTTATTTCCACAAATCACACGACTAGTTCCATGGCTTCAAATGGTCGTGCTACAAATATTATAACTACTGTGTATGTAGCCTTTTGTTTTTTATAATTGAAAATGAGTTTTATGTGTTTTCTTTGATTTTATAATATAGCCTCTTCTAAAAGATTTAGTCTCATATGCTTTGACCTTCGTTTATATTAAAGTTAACTAAATCAGACACAGGATTGGATAACTTATGCCTATATAACTGCGTGATCTGTTTATTTATGTACGTATTCGTTCATCCTTTCATTATTTTATTTTACATTAGACTTTCCTTTAGATTGAATATGGGCACAGTCTAATCAAAGTCGCATTTAAATGGTGTCAGCGAGGCTGGAGATGGGACAGAACGTTTGCAATGTAACAGGACACTCAGATGAGTTTTGTGATGTCACAGGAAACCCGTTACACACTCCTCTGCTGCTTCAGGGGCCTCAACTCATCACCGAGCACATCTCCCAGTACACACTACACACTACGTACTGCCGCAGCGGAGAACACAGGACCGAGCTAACGAGGTAAGAGCGAGAATTTATTCATCTATGTCAACATGTAGATGTATTCTTCCGACGCTTATTTCTCGATCTTGGTTTCTAAGTAAACTCACTGCGCACTTAAGTAAACTTTACTACATCCTGCTGTGCCATATTGCTCAGAACTGAAAACTTATTTCAGTTTCTTTTTTTAAGCAGGCTAATTAAATTCTGTTCATTCTATTACTTGATGTTAGCGTGATGAGTACCTCTAAATTTGATGCTAATTCATTTTTCTTGTCATTCAAGAACCTTTAAAACTTCAAAGGTTCCTGTACCAACTTAGAGCACTTTTTTTGTAGTAAAGACTGACAGTTATAGATCTCAGTTTGACTGAAATGTTTAAGTAGTACATTCATTCTGAATGCTTACATTTACACAACATTAGCCTATATAAAAATAAAATGGTGAGTTTACATTAAAATATACTAACAGTAGTGATAAACTGATATTATTGCTTAATATGTCATATATCTGCCAATATTTGGCCATTTTAAGGTTATTATCATTATACAGTAACTGTACCCAACTTGCCGAGTGAAGTAATTGTTCTGTCAGAATCTTAACAAAGCCTTGTCGCTGCAAATTTTATTTTTCTGTGGAAAATATGTGTTTATTTACATATGGCAAAAACTGACTGCCATTAAATTATAATTGGCGGTATTAGTCCTGGTGACACACTAGATGCCACTAAAAAAGAAAAACACTTATCAGCTGACCACTAATTAACAGTGATGTCTTTTAGTTGAACATTGAGGTTTGTAGCTGTGTTCTGAATAATAAATCTCTTGAACACTTAACACATTAAATAGTTTTAAAGAAGATGTGTTTTTAAGTCATGAAAGTCATTTAGATGGATTGGAGGGTTCTGACCAATCATATTATTTGGACTTGACATACAATTGTTACTTAAATGTTGACTACTTACAGATTTCACATGACATTTTAAGGACTTACATTTGTTATTATTGTGTTAATATGAAACGCGTACACACAAGCAAAACCTTTAAAAAAAGGCATGAGATTTCAGTTTTTGAATGAGTGATTTCAGTTGAACAGTCTAACAGTTATCTCTGTGAGTTTGCACATCATTTCCGCTGAATACAACTTTATACTGTGTCACTTTAAGATAAATCCTTATGAGTGAAGAGTGGAAAAATTTGGTGTTATATCCATGGGTGTTTCCTAAACGGACATGAGTTAAACTAACTGTCAGTGGGCTTCCTGATTTAAGATCTGGAGAGTGGCTTTTTGCGACCAGGCCCAGTAGAGAGAGAGAGAGAGAGTGACAGGATCGAGAGAAAGGGAGGGAGGGAATAGGTGGGAGGGTTTGGGTATGAGAGAGAGGGGTCTCTGGGAAAGTCACATCTATAAACCACTCCTTTAGCTTCACAGGAAGGGCAAAAAGTTATCATGTTTTAACCCTCTGTTTTTCCACCAAATGCTGGGGTCATCCAATCATCCAAAATGTCTAGGAAAACACTTTATTTTCACATTCCTATTAGAATGACATCTAAGTGATTTATGCTCACCGCCAACACCTGAATGGCCAGATTTATAGCCGTTTTTCCTCTCTTTAAGTAGTTTTATGGAGTGTTTTTGTATTTCTTTCATCACATCACTGTGTTTTTAATGTAGATTTATTGTAAACGCAGTCATCAAGAAAATGTTCAGCCGATAAAGAAATGTCATTCATCAAAGCGCACTTAGTACATTCATGCTGATAATTCAGAGTTTCCCAGTCGTCTTTCTTTTTTTAACAAATCTTGAGTAACCCTTACTATAACTTCTGCATTTCTTTCTGAACTTTAGTTTTTAGTATTCAGTGTACAAAGACAATATTGCTACTCTGATATCTTGGTATATCTTGGGCACCTGATAAATTACATGGAAATCAAGTTAGTAGGTACAAATTAATCTGTCCTGTGAGATGGCATGAATTTTGCATAAAAATTCAATACAAATATTATATGTAGTATCTCAATAAACGGCTGTCTGTTTATGTCGAATGAAGTACTGAGAATGGATCTGTCAGGGTTTGGAGTTCTTGTATTCACATAAATGCTGAAGACCCAGAGACACGTAAATTCTATACTGACAGTGATTTACATTGCTTAGGCGAATATGTATTGCCAACTGGAACTGAATTGGCTGAACTAGAAATAATTGTACACACACTGGAGGAATGGTGAAGGTAATATAAAGGTTACAGCCGATGCAACTGACTAATGTTTTCAAACAGCTTTCCAGAACACTGTCTGACTGGACAAAGATCTGGCCCCAAACTCTTGTCATTGTTTGCACAAATTTTGCTATGTTGAGCTGGCTGGGATGTTCAAAGCAAGCAATGTACCACAATGTTTACACTCTTTAGTAATGTATTCTACTAATGTCTCAAAGTTATCTCTACATATTAGGAGAGAGTAGCACTGAAAATTACACTTAGATGTGTTGTATAAGAGTTGTTTTCAGTCCTGGTCCTGGGGGCCAATGGCACTGTCTTTTTTACAGAAGATGACACACTGGATACTGTAGAAAGACATTCATGACATTCACTGAGCCTGCAAATACAACAGTTCTGGCTTGTGCAATAAATCTATACTTACTATTTCAGACAGAAATAGTTTATGAAGTCTCTGTGTCATTTTGCAGTGAAATTTCTGATGGTGTGATTTGTAGCTGTTGTCAGATTTCTCTTTCTGGACAGAAAATTAGGCATACGGTGACCCACCAAAAAACTTCAGCAACAGTTAAAAATGCATGAAATCATTGCATTTAGATTAGATTACATCAAATCAAGTGACATTTTAAACAAAATATTTCACAACAAGATGTTTGCTTTCAATGAAAAACAGATATACAGCTCAAAATTCTTTCTTTTTGTTTGGTTGTCAAACTTTTTATAACAGTTTATGAGGTTACTCTGGTCAGACACAACTGGTCAACTTGAGGAGAATATACATTTTAATCAAAAATTGCTAAATGGCTAACAAATGGTCTAAAAATGGCAACAATGGCTCAGAAAAGGTGAAGTTAAAAGGAAGCTCTAGAATAAAGCTCACCAATTGATTTTTTTCACCATTTTTTTAATTCAGTGGGTGCCCAAATTTATTTATTTATTTTTTATGATATCAGAGGGTGGCTTCAGACAAACAGAACATGCCTGATGCACTCATTCCTTCTCATGTAATTCAATTTCATGTTTTTAAATCAGATAGAGCAAAGTGTACTCTACATATAATACATTTATCATTATTTATGAAGCAAAATACTGGTATTATTACAGTAGTACAAGATAAAAAAGCCTTCTACAGAAATTTCTTCAAAAGTCGCGATTATTGCCATTTTGCATCGAGAAATATTTCCTATCCAAATGGAAGTTATAAAAAAACCACACGTTCGCTAATTCACTTTGTCTGGACTTCTGGGAAGCATGTTCATTTTTGAGACTAAAGACAAATCCAAATGGATAATTTTCCACATATGAGTCTAGTCATGTGGTTTCGGGTCCCCATCCAAGCAGGAAATGTTTGGAGGCCGAACAAAAGAATCACATGACGTTTCAACCCCTTGGCCATGGCCATACCGACAGGTATTAATTTAAAAAGGAAATAACAACAGAATCAAGGCAGATGTTAAAGATGTTTTGGAATGCTCTAATAGTTCCACATGGAACACCATAAAAAGAATAAACCGGGGTTGTGTATAATCAAACTGTAGTCCAGGATGTCATAAAACATTAGCATGTAAAAATAGTGAATACTTTTTTTGCAAGCAACTTTATTGTGGCTAAAACTGATCTTCCTATGCTTTGAAACTGATTTATGATGTTATCTGTATCAAGCGAGCCAAAACATGCACGGTGAACCGTGTAATGCATGTTTAATGATGCCTTCTTGCCTTTTGTGGCGATTATCGGCACCCTAATGGACTGAACTTTCATGTAAAGCAGGCTTTGATTCTACCCTCTTTTCCAACTTCACAACAGCGCTGTTAGCGCACTCCTGGGAGCGACAATAGGTCGACAGTTCACCGGGCTCCAATGGCTTGTTTTCTTGGAACTGGGAAGTTACTGTCAGCTTGACAAAAATAACCATCAGAAATCCTTTAGGGAAATTTCACGTTTTCGTTGTAGCTCACCTACTCTCTTTGTTTAACAGTTAACCTAAATCTATTAGCAAAGTGTCTGGTCATCGCTCAATACTTTGATGTAAAACAGATTACTGTGTTTGTTTTCAGCAGAAGCATTCAGATCATTTGGATACACAAAGCCAAACACTGGAACCATGTTTGGATGCTGGATTACCTCATTTCTCTTTCTCTCGGCAACCTCTGAGGTATTTGTTGGTCATGAACAATTTTATACAAAAGTTATACACAGATTTATATCATTTTATTGGGTTAACTTGCTAGCTAGCTATTTCTTGTAATATAACTCATCGCTAACTCAAGTGTAACAAAACAAACTGATCCATGAAAGTTTTTAAGTACTTAGCAAACAAACAGAAATTTGAGTGTGCATCTGCAACTATTACGGATTTTCAAAGATCCTGGACAGACAAAGATTTGTTTTCTAAGGTTTATGTATCTGCCATTTTTGACGTTCATCATCTAATGTCATTTGTTTTTCATATCTTTGAATAGTTTTTTGTGGTGGTCCTCTCAGAGAACAACACTGGAGGTACGGCACAAAAGAAAGGCCATGAAATGGGCTTCACTCGTCACAATATTTTGACCGCCCAGTTTGAATGTTACCAGAAGATTATGAAAGACACTAATCACAACAGAACAGGTGAGAGGTTCATATTTCACAAAGATTCTTGACTCTGAGTAATAGCTCTAAACTACAACTCAGTCAGTCTTTAACTTGGATGCTCTTAAGATTAGGGGGCATGGACTGAAATCGGATGATGTTTTGTCACATCATCCTGGAACTCACAGGAAGGCTCTTATGTGAGCAGTTGATTAATTGGAAACATTCTGTTGGGTGTGTCCTACAACATGCATTTGTTCATCTACAGAAGCTCAACATCAGCTGTCTGGCCTCTGAATTAAGATTCATTGCTGTCTACAAGACACAAGTTACAACTGAAGGACGGTGATTAAAGCTTGACACAGGGAGGCGGATGTTCTGTAACAGCTGTTAACAGACAAGCAATTCCCGCACACTATCAAAACTAGCAAGGAAGTAATATTTATTAATACCAACGTTTCGGTCACACGACCTTCATCAGGAGTCCTGATGAAGGTCGTGTGACCGAAACGTTGGTATTAATAACATTACTTCTCAGTTTTGATAGTGTGCGGGAATTGCTTGTCTGTTAAAACGATCCACTTGGTTGGTTCTATTATCCTACGCACCTATCATCTGCAGGTGTGCGATGGAGTTGATTTACTGTAACAGCTGTTAAAAGCTGTTTGGCAAAGACCCTCAAAACTGAGGATCCATTTGCAACTCACTAGAAAGATACAACATTTATAGAGTGCAACAGTGTCCTGTCAACCCACATTTTCTGGACATGGTTTCTATTCATTTTTCCCATTGGGATTTAAAAAAAAAAAGCCTTCATGAAAGAGCCACAAACCAATGCAGCTAGCTACAAGGTGAATTACAGCATTACAAACTTTGAATGAAGCAAAAAAGGATTTGAAAAAAGACTTTGAACCTTGAAGAACTACAATCGCATTGCAAATTATCAAAGTGTGTGTGTGTGTGTGTTTATAAACAATATAGTTTACATTTATTGCAAAATATGCATACATTTACAAATATTGAAGTAGTTGAGAGTGTGGTGTTACATGGGAGTGGGTGTTTTCTGCTGAGAACTTTTGGCGTGATTTGCTCACCTCGACTCTCTTATTGGTGGAATTTTTTTTACAGTATCATGGGTAATGTAGTTTACACCAGGAAATATCGCTGTTAAACATGATTCTTTGAAATATAGGTTGAAATAATGCAAAATGATGTCTTCAATAAAAGCATATTCCATTGACAACCTCAGAGATCACAGTAAAGTATATCTGTCTCTAAGGGTCAAGTTATTGTTAAAAATAACTTTACCCATGGAGAAAATGAATGGAATATTTACTTCTGGAATCCAACTGCACTCGATATGCAGATTTTTTTGTTATTATTGATAAAAGATCTTTACTGGATTTACAGCAGTCTTGTCTGAGAAGCCGATTGCCAAATGTAGACACCAAATACTAAGACCTGTTTTACATGGATGGTTTAAGAAAGAGCAAGACTACAATATCCAAGTCCTTATGTTATTAATAACTGCATATAACTCTATTGCAGATGTCTCCATGTGTAAACGGACCTGGGATGGATGGATGTGCTGGGACGATTTGGAAGCAGGAGTCACTTCAGCCCAGCACTGTCCAGGCTACTTTAATGATTTTGACACCTCAGGTGAGTCGCACGTTAGATTTTCTTTTTTTCTTGCCCATTGAGTGAAGGTTACTTAATACTTTATATAAAAGCCTGACTAATCCAAATTGTGTTTTATCAGAAATGGCAACGAAGATTTGTACTGATTCAGGCCATTGGTTCGTTCACCCAGAGAGTAACAGAACATGGACAAATTACACGGGCTGTAAGCATAAGTCTAATGATCACAAAAGGGTGAGCTCTAATTTAGGACTACACAGTGGTCCATTCTATCTTCAAAATTCACACACTTTGCTTCACATAACTTTTGCTTTTGTTCATATGGTTAGTTTTGTACATCCATCCTCTTTTTTTCCCTTCCCTTCTTTTCAGACACCACTTAATCTCTACTACTTGGCTTTGATTGGTCATGGATTGTCGCTGATATCTTTGTTTACTTCTCTGGGGATATTTTTCTATTTTAAGTAAGTAATGTGGAAAAACCTTGCTGCCATATCATGTAAACGTACCTCCCTTTCCACCCAATCTAATATAGTTTGCTGTTTTCTTCCACTCAGGAGCTTAAGTTGTCAAAGGATAACTCTGCACAAGAATCTGTTCTTCTCTTTTGTGCTGAACTCGGTTATAACCATCATCTTTTTCACTTGTGTTGCAAACAACCAAGAAGTAACACAAGCCAACCCAGTAAGTGTACAAAAAGAATAGCGGGCTCTCATGTCACACACAATATGACCAGGAATGTGTATTAAGAAATTGATTTCACATTTATGTTTTGTTTTTTTTCTCCCAGGTGAGCTGTAAAGTGTCCGTGTTCATCCACCATTATCTCCTGGGCTGTAACTACTTCTGGATGTTGTGTGAGGGAATCTATCTGCACACACTCATTGTGGTGGCAGTGTTTGCTGAGAAACAGCACCTCATGTGGTATTACCTCCTAGGATGGGGTACGTTTTTAAAATTGCCTTGCTAAAATGCACCAAAATAAAGCGTCTTTCTGTTTTCTTTTCACATTTAATGATTTTATTCTTTTCAAATGTTTTCCAGGCTTCCCGTTAATACCTGCATTTATCCATGCAATATCCCGAAGTTATTACTACAATGACAAGTGAGTTAAATCAAATAGGAATTTAAGAATTCTGGCCCTGCTTAATGATTCAGTTCCATAATGATTCCAGTAACATTTCTTTTGAGGAAGCATCCCTCCTCCTCATGCTTATTTTTACAGTTTTAACCATATTATGTTGAGAGCATATTTTAATGTTATATATTAATGTTGAATGTTAAATATACAGTAAAAAATTAAATTTTTTTAATTAATAAGATTTTTTAAAGAAGTGTTTTGGAAGGCATCTCTTAAGGGCTGCATGTATTTGGTGAAAACAGTAAAAACTGTAATATTGTTAAATATTATTACAATTTCAAATAATGGTTTTCTATTTTAATATTTAAAAATTTAATTTATTTCTATGATGGCAAAGCCGAATTTTCAGCAACCATTAATTCAGTCTTCATTTTAATATCCTGATTTAATTCTCAGGATTTATTATTATTAATGTTGAAAACAGTTGTACTGTTTAATATTTTGTGTAAACTGTGATACACTACCATTCAAAGGTCTTCGGTAATTAAATGGATATTTCAATTAATATGTGACCCTGGACCACAAAACCAGTGTCAATTTTTCGAAATTGAGATTTATACATCATCTGAAAGTGTTTGTTAGGATAGGACAATATTTGGCCGAGATACAACTATTTAAAAATCTGGAATCTGAGGATGCAAAAAAATCAAAATATTGAGAAAATCGCCTTTAAAGTTGTCCAAATGAAGTTCTTAGCAATGCATATTACTAATCAAAAATTAAGTTTTGATATATTTACGGTAAGAAATTTACAAAATATCTTCATGGAACATGATCTCTACTTAATATCCTAATGATTTTTGGCATAAAAGAAAAATTAATAATTTTGACCCATACAATGTATTTTTGGCTATTGCTACAAATATACCCCAGCGACTTAAGACTGGTTTTGTGGTCCAGGGTCACATATAAAAAAAGAGAAACCAATTTTGTTCATCAAAGAAGCATTTAAACTGATCTAAAGTGACAGTAAATACATTTATAATGTTTAAAAAAAAACGATTTTCAACATTGATAATTACTGTTTTTACTGTATTTTTGATTAAATAAATGCAGCCCTGGTGAGCATTAGAGATTTCTTTCATTCAACATTAAAAATGATTAATTATTCCGAACTTTTTACCCTTAATGTATATTTCAGTGTTATGTTCAGTTCATTCCAGCTTCTGTCAGGACACAGGAATACAGTGACCAGGCAAAGGCTCTGTAGAACATCTTGTGAAATCATAGCAGTGTCGTCACTGAACATTTAACAAAGAGTTCATGCGTTCATTGGTTCTGCTTTCCGTAAATCTGACCATTTCTTATGCTTTTGTCCACAGCTGTTGGATAAGCTCGAACACTTCTCTGCTCTACATTATTCATGGTCCCATCTGTGCAGCCCTGTTGGTAAGTCTGTTTTTCTTTTTCTAGTCTTATTGTCCTTCACTATTTCATTTTCTCACACTTTATCTCTCTTGGTTATCTTCTACCCACCCTTGGAAATGTATATATATATCTGCACAATCTTGATTTCAAAAAATCAGCTTAAGCTCTGGCAGTTTTAATCAAAGTGCCGTGTTCTCTTTGTTGTTTGTGTTGAGGTCAGTTCTGATTAGGAATGAATTTCAATGCAGCCCATAAAAAGCATGTAATGAACACATGCTCAGTATCAAATGAATCTTGGACTGACTTCTGTAGTGCTGCAATTGCCAGTTAAAGCTGATTTTTTGTCATTATAAAAAGTTATAGCTGTTTACAAGAATATTTATGCTTTCAGAACTGGTTGAAGACAAATATCCAACCAATACTCACAGGAAAACATAACCGTTTACGAGGTGGCAATTTCATTTGTACGATGTGAAATTGTGAATCATACAAAAATGTAGGATTTTTAGAAAAAAAGTAAGCATTAGGGTCCACCCCTACTGGGATGTAAGCAAAATGTACGAAAACGTATCGATATAATCATACAAATTCATATTAATTAGCCAAAAGTCACTAAAAAATATAAAAATGGCCAATATCACATTCGCAATACAATAACCGATTCTTAAACTATTTGGTCCACCACCAGTCTTGAATATATGGATATATCCGTGGCTGTTTATATGACAATTTACAGGTATTTTGATAGCCTTGTATATCTGAATACGTCTTTCCAGGTAACATAACATAATCCAAAATGTAGAATTTACCTTTTAGTCCATATTTGAATCTACAGTGGGGTCCAAAACCTGTTAATAAAAAGAAAGTTTAACATTTCAAAAAATGTTTCTTTACAAAACTTTACTAGTTTTGGTTTAGAAGTAACGCGGTGCATTTCTTTTTCTTTCTTTCTTTCTTTCTTTCTTTCTTTCTTTCTTTCTCTGTCTGTATAGTTGATTTTTTTTCTCTGCTTGGTTTCCACAGGTTAACCTCTTCTTCCTTTTAAACATTGTGAGAGTGTTGATCACTAAGCTGAAGGTGACTCACCAGGCAGAATCCAGTCTGTACATGAGGGCCGTCAGGGCCACCTTAATCCTGGTACCTCTGCTGGGCATTCAGTACTTACTGCTGCCCTACAAACCCGATGGACGGCTCACCTCCGAGATATTTATGCACACAATGAACATACTTATGCATTACCAGGTAAGTGTTGTTGTCAACAGGAAAAGTATCAATTTATTATAAAAATTTTAACTGCAAAGAAATAAATCACCTTGGACTATTAACACAGATATTTGAAACTTTAATTAATTAATGTTTAAATATGTAGTTAAATGTATCAATAAAATAAGTTATTAAAACCTAATGTTTATATGCATCTTGCATTAACTTGCATAGATCAAAGACTTACATTATCAACATTAAATTAAACCAGCAGCATTTTTTAATCTCTTGGCGAATGAAAAAAGAAATACAATTTGTATAGGCTATACTTTATAAAAAAATGCATATTTAATGCATTTAAATTATAATAAAAAATTAAATCTTGAGTCTATTAAATCTAATTTAAATCTTTAAATCTTATTTTATTTAAATTGTATTTAAATGAGTGTTGTCAAATCGAATAATCATGATTAATCGCATCCAAAATATATAAATACACAAACATATATGTATATATTTATGAAATATTTACATGTATATATGTATTCATAATTAGATATAATTTATATTATATATAAATATATATTACATATATTTTTTAAATATATGCATGTATGTGTGTGTGTGTGTATTATGTATATATATATATATATATATATATATATATATATATATAAAACGATTAATCGCATCCGAAATAAAAGTTTTTGTTTATATGATATATGTGTGTATACTGTGTATAATTGCAATACTAGTATTGCCCAGCACTAGAATATACATATAAATATACACAGTACACACATATATTATGTAAACACAAACTTTTATTTTGGATGCGATTAATCACGATTAATCGATTTGACAGCACTCATTTTTTGTTAATGTGAAAAGTGATTTATTTATATTTTAAATTTTGAATTAACCCATTAATTAACCCATTAAAATTCTTTTTCATTTTATATTTTAATGGCACTCACACTCCTCCATACACATTGGTTTACACTAGAAAAAAACTGTAACTTTGAAGCTTATACTTTTTTTTTTTTTTTTTTTTTTTTACACAGGGCCTTTTGGTTGCCACTATATTTTGCTTTTTCAATAGCGAGGTAAGCAATTTCAATACATTCATAAATGTTAATGTTTTCCTAACGTGTAGATCAAAACATAAAGATATTTGTCATTATACTTACTGTCTGTCTGTATTTTGTTTGTTTAGGTGCAAAGTGTATTACGAAGGCACTGGAACCAGTACCGCATCCAGTTTGGCAGCACATTTGCGAACACTGAGGCCCTGCGTTCTGCATCCTACACAGCCTCCTCCATGACGGAGGTCCATCGATGTTACAGCATCGACAGCCACATGGAGACTCTAAACGGAAAGAGTTTTCACAATCTGGAGACCACCATTCTCCGATCAGACAACCTGTACATGTGAGCGACTCTAACCTCATGGAGAGGACCACTGACTGAGATGTATGTCCAGTAGACCTCTTCTCACACACATCTGGTTACTTTGGACTACAGACACCCAGAAGCCTTTCCTGTTCCGTTGAGGCCTTAGTTATCTCATGTTTATGGATGGGAACTGGAGAAAATACTGTATTTTATATGGAATATTAAAGTCACGTGAACCTTTTCCATGATGATCCAGTGGAACACTTTGGAGAACATCACACATTGTCTGTCTTTCCGATTTCTTTACTGAAATGGAGGTGTTCAGTGGGTGAACTATGAACTTAGGATCACACCCTAATGAAGCTTTTTTCTTTATGGCACTGTGTTGGTTGAAGGTTGAGTGAAGGTTGAGCCACACTGATGCATTGGATGATGGATTCCACATCTATGGCTCTATGGAATATTCTGGCTCAAGGAACCTGTAGTAGAAGAATGGAATAAACAATTAAAGAGACGAAATCACTATGATGTGATTCCAGAAGATACTGATGACCTTGTCCTGCTCTTTTTGTTCATCCCGAACTTCATCTTGTTATCAGTTATGTGATTAATTTTATGTGAAATTTTTATCCACATACAGGGCAATATTGACAATATATTCTATGTATGCGAAATGTTTTATTGTCTCTTAGGAGTACTGAATTTTTATATATACGTGTATATATACATACTTTGATTAAAAAACAAACAAACAAAAAAACGGAATAGAGTTACTGTCATCAGAAACTAGAGTCACTGTCAACATACACCCCCCCTGCTAAAAGACTAGCAGATCATGGATAAATTAGATGAACCAGTCTGGACTAGCCTGTAAATTCTTGCTGGTCTTTTCAGCAGGGTTATCTTATTTACTTTTGATTCTTCGAAATGTCTATCTTAAACTAATTTATCTGTAGTTCATATGAATCTCAGTATAAGTGAGTCTTGTTCAAGGGCAAGTTACATTAGAACATGTGGGTTTACAGTTTTTGGAGATCTACAGATCTACAAACAGAGATGAGGTCTCTATCTGTGTCTCTATGTCTGGAACATACAGAGGCGTTTGGCGCTTTTTTCACTGTTGTGTTTCTTAAAACATTTTATGTGCACATGCTGGATAAATAAACATTCATATTTTGAGATGTAAATGCATTTCTATGTTTGTGTCTTATGCATGTTTTCATTTGTATTTGTACTTTATTGGAATCAGTCTTTCCATGAAGAACTTTTAACCTCCGTAATGAACATTTAACATTCATGGAAGCACAAAATGATATTTATAGTGGAAAAGGTTTCTTTAGATTATTAAAATATTCTTCACAGTCAGAAAAACATTCTCCTTTTAAAGGTATAGCTTGCACAGATATCAAAATTCTGTCATTGTTCACTCACCCTCAAGTTGTTTTCAAACCTGCATGAGTTTGTTTCTTCTGTTGAACACAAAAGAAGATATTTCGAAGAATGTGGCCATAACCAAACGGTTGGCCACAGCTATTGACGTTTTTTGTTTTCAACAGAAGAAAGAAACTCAAGTTTGGAACAACTTGAGGGTAAGTAAAATGATGACAAAATTTACATTTTTGGGTGAACTATCCCTTTAAGAACAGTTCATGGAAAGGTTCTTTAGGGAACTCAAAATGGTTCTTTGAAATCACTGTGAAAACACTATTTTTAAGATTGATTGTTGGACTCTAATGTTTTACATTTAAAAACTGACATTACCGATTAGTCATAATGACACCTGATACAATTCAGACATACCACCAATTAATTTTGAAAAAAACATTGTCACTGTATGTTTTCTGATGGAAGTATGAGCACTTCAAGAGCAAATACAAGTTTAAACATCTTGAAATTATTTGAAAAAAGTGAACAAGACCAGCATGAATGTTCACGTGTTGCTGAAGTCAGTTACTATAACAGGAGAGATTTAATCTCAAATTATTTCCTGTTTATCTGTCAATTAGCTCTGTTCCTGTTTATTCTCCAACTTCCAATATAAACAATCCTATTCATTTACATAAGAGTCTATTCTTTGTGATAAAGCTGTATGTTAGTCGTAAGGAACATAATATGCATTCAATGTCACAAACGTGATCGAGATATTATTAAAGTAACAAAGATGGCGGCTGTGTTCCTGCAGTGAGCACATTTCCCACTGGAATACTGATGTTTTTAAATGTGTTCTGTTAAAGGCAGTAGATTACTAAAGATACTGTTGGAGGTCACTTCACAAAGGGATATGTGAGTGCTCCAACAGGATGTGTAACTTCCTCACTAATACACACATACAAGCATGCACACACTGTGGAAAAAAAAGTTGCAGAAGTAAACAGCGTGCAGCTGACATGTGTCTCTGCCTCTGGGAAAAGCACAGGAAGAAGCCTCGGATTTGGTGCTGCCACACACTATGGGGTCTCACTTTCTCTCTAAATGTGTGTGTGTCAAACACACGTTATGTAAAATCTGCAGTTATCAACGTTCGCGGAGATTGATGTTCTGTGATTGTTTGCATTGGTTCCATATGTGGTGTAGGGGCCAAGAGGGAAAAAACCCTCCCTTGTCATCAGCTCTACTCTCAGCAGATGAATTGCATGCACAAGGACCTGCAGCAAATGCAGGCAATGGGCCTCAAGCAATTTTTCAACCCTCAAAAAATAGTTAATATATTTTTTGGCATGTAAATGAATCATTTTAAATGAATTGTTGAGGGAAAAGATCAAAGATAGTCTTTAAAGCTACAATAGAAATGGCTTTTCTTTGTTTGCCCTACTGAAAAAAAAAACCCTGCTTAAAATATCCTGAGCTGGTTTTCTGGTTTAAAAAGGTCTCAGCCTGGCCAAGCTGGTCTTTAGCTGTTCTAGTTGGTCTCTGAACCTGGTTTAGTTTTGTGGCAAGCTCATCTCTCAGCTTCACCCGCTAAAAGTGCCTAGGGTGTCCATTCGCATCTGTGGAGTGATATATAGGCTACAAAGTTCTGGCATGAAACTCTAGATAGCACAGTCTGATAGGTCTAACTCAATATGACATAATGACATCATTATCACATGTCACAGCTGATTGGTTCTCTTCTGTATTGGTAGCTAATGAGCTCGCTGCTCAACATTCATATACTTGGCTAGTCTTTGCAGTAGCAGTAGCAACGAACTTCAGAAACCCTCCTCCTTCCCCAGCTCCACCTGTATCTGCTACAGCTACAGGGTGATTCATGTATGCTATGGGGGTTATTCATATATGTTATATGTGCAGCAGCAATATTTCTTACATGCTCACAGCAGCATGTTGTGGATGTACTGGTAATAGTAAGTCTCGGTACTTGCTCTGCCGCAGCAGCATAGCAGATCTATTCCGCCAAGACCAAACACATTAAAGGGGACATAACACACACAGTTTCACCCAATCTCATGTTAATCTTGAGTACCTATAGAGTAGTATTGCATCCTTCATATCTCCAAAAAGTCTTTAGTTTTCTCATATTTATAAAAGAAAGATACAGCTTTACGATTCTCTCCGAAAAAAGCTGAGCTCCTGGAGGTGCGCCGTGGGCAGAGTTAAAGAGTGCACTTGAGCGCCGATTGCCAACAAAACAGAGACATTTGATGCCATTTCACTTACCATCTGCAGTTCTGAATCATGATGACCGGGATTTTTTATATTTGGGACTGCTCCATCTTTCAGTATCAAACCATGTGCAAATCCAGCGTCGAACTGGGCCTTGTTTATAAAACGTTCGTCAACAAACACACTTAAGATACTCCGTTGCTGCTCCGAAAAACAAACTGCATCCACTGTTTATGTAACGCTGGGTTCTTCGGGAAGCTGAACAAGGTTATCTTTTCCTCACAACCAAAAACACTCTTCTTTAGAGACATTCTTCCTGAGCGAGTCCCGTGCAGTGCTGCCGAGTGAAGTGCGTTCATGGGCGCACTTCATTCGTGCCCTTGTTTACGTCATGAAGAGCCACAATCGAAAAAAAACTCTCCGAAACCCGGAAGTAAGATTTTTGGCACAGAAATACTCTGTTATACCAGAGATTATCTTATTATAGGGAGATGAGAGGGTCTGTATTACTTACTATTGGAGAAAGCGTAACGGCTAACTTAGACCACATGTCCCTTAATAACCAATCACATTACAGCCTTGACGTCATTGAATTTCAGTCAGAGTTGTGCGACACTCAATCGCCGTTTACGGATCCCATAGGGAAAAAAGTCAGTGACTGTTGCAAAAAGTCAGTGACTTCTCTTATAAAACACCATTTTTTTCGTGGTAAACTCTAAAAATAGTTCAATCAAAAAGTTTTGTTTAGTGTAAAACATGTTGAAGATTAGCAGATAGGCTGTCGATTCATTAAATTATAAGCCGTTTCCTCTAAAAAGCTGTTTAGTCAGCATAGTGGAGCCTCTCCTCAATTGACATCCATTAAAAATAACGGCCTCTGGACTCCTTTCCCACGTACTGCCAGACCGGAAGCGTTAGCTTTAGCGGTTATGCATTTTCAGCTAAAGGTTGCAGGCTTGCCTTCTAGTGGCTTTGGTTATACCTCCAAATAGTTTTTTGAAACTTTGTCCATGAGAATCCAACTCTTTAACAGTGTAAACAACTCTGAATGCATGAAACAGCATTGTACCCCCCCCCCCCCTTTAACATTGTCATGTTGCGATTCCCTATGAGAGTTGTCATGACAGAAATTAGCATGTTGCTAAGCTAATGTTGCACACAAATGTTGTGTGACATTATTAAAGGAAAAAATTTTCATTTAACCAAAGTATATTTTAATTTTGCTGCCTAAAACTACACCCACATTGTTCACCGAATTTTCGCAGGCCAAATCCAGTAATTTCAGTAGGAATCCATGCAACTGGAAATTTCACACAAAAGATTTACCCATGCAAAATTCCCAAAGGGCTCAGGTTGTTCCCTCAGATTCACTGCTTTTACCAAAAGAAAGCTGCTTTGTTTGAAAGTGACTTCTGTGTGAACTCAGCTTCATAAAGCACTACATTATTGACAACAGACACTGGAACTTTTTGATCATGAATGGGATCACAACTTAACATCTGGAACAGCCTTTCTTTCAAGCGTGATCAGGTGTTTTCTACAACGCATTATAGATTAAAAATAACAGCGAACAGCTCATCATCAAGTTTGGACGGTGGCTGAAATATTCTTTGTGTTTATCGCTTGTTTGGCTAATGCTAACAATATATTGTATCTGTTTACTGAGAGCTTGTAAAAATTATTTATTGATTTATTGTAATGTTGTCATTCTGAGAGACTTCCAAACATTGTGATCCAAATACTAGAAAATGTCTTGTTAAAACCACAAACAATCATTGTCATAACAATCCAGCACAGTCTGGTTTTCTTATTTCCATTAAACTGACTTGTTTCCTTCAATATGTGAGATGTTTTTTTTTATTATTTTTTTATAGTTTCACTGGAATTGTTCAAATATTTGTGGTATCATTTTTTCAGACAACACTGAATCCATTCTTGCTGGTCTGAGTAGCAGGGTAATACTGCACTCATAAAGAGTACAATAGTGACATATTGTGAAATTCCCTTTGTGTTTTTATTACTCATTATTCATGAATGATTGAGTAATTGTGAGGATAAAAGTGATATGACAAATATAAACCACAGACAGGTAAGTTAAGCCAAAAGTTGCTGAAGATAGTGATCTTCCTCTAATTGTGTGTGCTTACTGGCAGTCTGCTCTGTTTTCAAAGAACACTGATTACTAAGCACCCACCTCATTGTTTGCTCAAGAGGATTTAAAAGTGGTCAAGTTTCCTGCTGCGTTCTCAGTATTAATTAATTAATTTGTGGTCCGTGCGCTGAAGCACTGTGCATTTCCCATGAACCTTGAACAAGGTACACTAAAGGCTTTCATCTTTTAGTACCTTGCTCATGTAAAGCAGCACATTTTGTTCAAGGAAAAAATACAAAGTCACACCTGAAAAATGATATTATTCTCAATAACAACATAAAGACTTTGGTTAAGGATTTTAATTCCATTTTCTAGATTGCCAAAGTAAATATCTGACTTTACATGTATAATATATGGAAGACTGGGGCACTGTGTCACAAGGGCTTTATCTCAGTTAGGTGAGTGTCATTAAAACGTGTGTGTGTGTGTGTAATATATGTGTTTCAAGTATTCACAAAACCATGTTAAATTAACAGCATAAGTTTTAAAGTTTTAATTTTAATTCAAATTGTATATATGTTGTATAATGTTATGTTAATATATGTTGGCCAAACAAGTTTATACAGTTATTTATTTATAAATACATAATTATTTACATAAGAATTTGATTTTTTTTATGTGTATATATAAGACCAATTACACAAACATATTTTTTTTTACATTAAACTGCAATATACAGTGCCTATATAAAGTCTTCATATCCCTTCATTTTTTTCACGTTTTATGTTGCAGCCTTATGTTAAACTGCTTTGAATTACTTTTTTTTCCACATTAATCTACACTTCATACACCTTAATGACAAAGCAAAAACAGAATTGTCACAACTTCATAAATTAATTAAAAATAAAAAAACTGAAATAAGTATACTGCATAAGTCTTCATACCCTTAATTCAGTACTTAGCTGAAGCACCTTTACAGCCTCAAGTCTTTTGAGTATGATATGACAAGCTTTGCACATCAGAATTAGGCAATTATCTGCCATTCTTCTCCTCATCTCTTCACGTCTCAAGTTCAAGGTTGATGTAAAGGTATTATTTTCAAGTTTCTCCAGAAATATTTGATTGCATTCAAGCCCAGGCTGTGGCTGGGCCACTCGAGGACATTCACAGAGTTGTCTATAAGCCACTCCTTCTGTGTGCTTAGGGTCATTGTCCTGTTGGAAGGTGAACCTTCTGCCCAGTCTGAGGTTCTGAATGCTCTGGTCTGGGTTTTCATTAAGGCTATCTCAATATTTTGGTGCTTTGAGCTTTTCTTCTACTCTGATGAGTCCCTCAGTCCCTGCCACTGAAAACAGCCCCACAGCATGAAGCTGCTTTACTTTTGGGATGGTACTCTGCAGGCGATGAGCAGAGCTGGTTTCCTTCAAACATGATGTTTGGAATTGAGGTTCATCAAACCAGAGAATCTCGTTTCTCAAAGTCTGAGGGTCCTTTAGGTGCTTTTTTTTGCAAATTCCAAGTGTGTTTTCATGTGTCTTGACTGAGGAGAGGATTGCATCTGGCCACACCAGCATAAAGCCCAGATTGGTGGAGTGTTGCAGTGATGTTTGTCCTTCTGTAGGTTTCTCCTATCTCCACATATGATCATGGAGAACTAGAGTGACCATCAGGTTCTTCGTCACCATTCTAACCAAAGCCCTTCTCCATCAGTTGTTCAGTTTTGCCAGGAGGCCAGCTCTAGGAAGAGTCCTGGTTGTTCCAAACTTCTTCCATTAAGGGTAACGGAGACTACATGCTTCTGTGAAACTTCAATGCAGCATAATTCTTTTCTGAACTCTTCCCCAGGTGCGTGGTTTGATGCAGTCCTGTCTCTGAGCTACACAGGCAGTTTGTTTGACCTCAGGGCTTGGTTTATGCTCTGATATGCAATATCAGCTGTTAGACCTTTTATTAAGATGTGTGTGACTTTCCAAATCATACCCATTCAATTGAATTTGCCACAGGTTAACTTCACTCGAAGTGCAGTAACATCTACAAGCAATATGAATGCTCCTGAGCTAAATTTCAGCTGTCCCAGATAAGGGTATGATTACTTATGCGTTTTTTGCTTTGCCATTATAGTGTATGGAGTGTCAATTTATGTGGGGGAAAAAAGTAATTTAAAGCAATTTAACATAAGGCAGCAACATTACAAAATGTGAATAAAATAAAGGGGTATGAAGACTTTTTATAGGCACTGTACATACATTTATATATAATTAATATATCTCATTATTTTATATTAAACTTTATAATTGTTGTTCTTTCAGTAATTATTTCATTAATTGTTTAAATAATTGTGCTGTAGAATATTTATAAAATAATATATTGATTAAATAAATTTAACAAAAGGAAAACTCGTGACAGCTTGTCCTAATTAAAGGTGGTTTTCAATTTTGTGTTTAAAATTGTTGCTGTTGCATTAATTGTTTTATTGATTAAATTTAGCTGAAAATCATCTCATTGTGACAACATACCCCATATTGTGTGGAACCTTTTTTTGAGGCCTTAAAGGTGGAAAAGTTCAATAGTTTTTTTTTTTTATATATATAACAAAATCTGCAAACATCTTGAAAAGCAATCACAAACAACATACTTTGATGCCAATGGACTGTACCAACCAACCACACATCTGGAAAACCCAGTGCAGGAAAGGAATGGGATTCCAGCACTAAAGAACAATGGACCGAATTCCAAGACCAGGGACAGGCCACATCTGGCTCAAGGATGAGGACAGCTCAAAGACTCCTGCTGGACTTGTCAGTTCCTGATGGACATTTCTAATTTCTTTCTTTCCAGGAATATTACTCCATTTACTGCAGGAGAATCCCTGAACAGATTCTACATTTGGCTTCACATGCTGCTTGCAAAAAATGATGCCTTGGAACAGAGAAGAGACTTACATAATGCCCAAAAACAAGTAAAAGAGGCTTCACGGTAATGTAAAATAAATAAATAAATAAAACTAGATTAATAAATAAATATTTCAAGACCATAAAACGCAAAGTAATGAACGAAATAAGCATCAGTGCAATGTACAGTACATTTCTGAGAACTAAAACTTAATTTTAGTACTTTTAAAAGCACAAAAGGGACTGCATGTATGTTCTGCTGTTCATCATCACAGGAAATGGAATCTTCAGAGCAGGAAGTCCTTGTCCCAGTGAGCGAATAGGCCAGTTTAGGCACATGCTGTCAGAGGCCCACGATGCACCTCCCTTCAGCTCTTTTCCTTTCTTTTAGCTCTCATTTTCTCCACTCACCCCTTTTTCTGTATTAGTCTCTCTCTCGCTCTCTCTTTGCTCTTTATCCCTTGCTCTCTCATAGGTATGCCCGTAGTGTCTTCTAGAGAGAGCACGTTTTCATCATTTGCAGTTTCCTGCGATTGTTCTCTACTGGGCTAGCAGAGCCCCACCAGGGCCGTGGCGTTATCTGGGAAAAAGGTGGAATGTTAAATCACAGCCTTTCCTGTCTGTCAGCGGGAACCCCAGCCAAACACCACAGCCATAGACAGGGCCGCCCATGAACTCTGACCTTCAAAATGAAGCCCAGGGGAAGAGGCTGGTGCGTTTGCATCGCAGACCGCAATAATCCGCAGCTCTTAATAATTCTTCAACTAGGACAGAAGACAGATAAAAGAGCCAACGGAATCAATTCTTTGAGGGATTCGCAGATGCGCAATGGACCGCACATCCTTTTTAGGTCAAACTGGTTGCGTTGTTACCGATTCCGACAAACGCTGCGGTCATAAATAATATTAATTGTCTTTTTTTTTTCAAATCGGACATACAAACGCCATCTGGTGAGAGAGGAATTCTCTAACGTTGTGTGCGGGCAGTTTACAAACAGCTGCGGCGATGGAAAGCGGCTGTAACACATTTACGTCTGTGATTCTTCGCGCACACACATTTATGGTTGGCTAATATCAAGAACTCCACACCAAGCCATCTAGTTTTTTCTGCAATTAACTGAAGCTTTACTCACTGTCTGAGAATTTCCCACACTGCCTTTGGAGGAGAGTAACACGCACAAATACCCTCCCATAACAGTTTTTTCATACAAGTACAGTTTACATATGCTGTCTGCTCTTTGTCTTTAGCACCGTTGTTCTTTCAAGACATTGGGTGGTAATAAGTCAGCAAATTATGTAAGATTGGACAACCCTGACGCATTATTTGTTTTCATCGTTTAAGAGAAGACAGATGTTTAGAACTGGCTTGCGGTCAGAACTCTTACAACACAACATATTCAATGTTTTGAGCTCTGCAGCACGGTTCGGAAAGGACAGCATCAAAACACACACAGCGCAAGGTGAACTCCTTGAAAGGGTGGGAAAAAATCCTTCTCCGAGTCCTTCAGGGCATTCAGAGTCAGGAAGGATAAGGAGGGTAGCTGGGAAAGGCTGAGAAGCTACAGACACACACACTTGCACGCATACACACGCACGCCGTGGCATGATGAAGGAGCCTCCTGCCAGCGTGTTGCCGTCACTGTGGGCGAGGCGTGAGGAAGGTCACGGGCCTGGTGGGGTGGCTCAGCCTGCGCTGGACGGCCCGTAAAGTCTGCCCTGGGAATCGAGCGGAGATTGAACAGATTTAGCCGAGGCTATATTCACTTCCCCGGGAAACGAGAAATATTTACCTCCCTGTAGGGCAGTTGGGGGTGGGGTAGAGAGGGGTCTGGGTGGGGTTTTCACTGGAGACAGACTCACTGACCCACAGCCTAGCGTGTCTGCTGAAGTCGCCGCTACCTCGAGCAGGTCGTCATCCTCCCAGATCCTTCAGGAATAATGATCTCCATCTCTCACTGCGCTTACCATATGTTGCTTCATGCTGAGCTTTTATGGCATCCCAGCAGTCGTTGCTATTTGCAGGACTTTTCAACGGTCTACTTTGATTTATTTAACGAGAAACACTGGTTGAGTCGTATTGGACAAAAAAGTGGAAAGTTCAGTCTCCCACGTCGCTGGGATCTTTCATTTCTGCACTGCACAATGATCTAAACTGTCCACAAGACGCGCACCACTAATTTGTTATTTAGCTTGGGCTTTATTCCACAGCATTTTACAGTGCAGCATTTTACTAACCACCCCGAAACAAATGAACACCCACCCACTGTTTTGGCTAAAATCTTCCTCTTTCTTCCAGAGTCACGATTACTAATTAAAGAGTTAGTTCCCAAAAAAGGAAAATCACCCTTGTGTCATTTCAAATCCATAAGACTTTCGTTAATCATGAAGATATTTTAATGAAACCTGATTTCCATCCATCTCCCAAAACGTTTGTGCTTCAAAAAGTTCATAATGAGATTGTATATTGCTCAATTCTTATGGATTTCTTTTACGATGTCTTTCACTGAGTTTTCATTTGTATTTCAAAGCTGAGCAACTAATTGGTTTTGAACAACATGAGGGTGAGTATTTTTGGGTGATTTATCCCTTTAAGAATGGTAGAGGGGTGATAGAAAAAACAACTGCCTTTAACACTGACAGTGTCATGTATTGAAAAGCTATATTCTACAGGAAATAAGTGTAAAGCTAGATGAAATTAGAAAAGGAGCACCGCATGAACAATGCAATTGTCAGTACAAAAGACTGAATTTAGACAATGCAATGGAATGAAAAGGTAATTGTAATTAAGCTGCATTTCATGCTTTATCTTCCCTGTTTAAAAAAACAGCAAATTAGGTATGTTTTGAAGCATGACTGCTGGTTTGAGCTGGTTTAAGCTGGTCCTTAGCTGGTCATGAGCTGGTTTAAGATGGTCATGTGCTGGTCCTAAGCAACTAGCTCCTGCTCAGGACCAGACCAGCAAATGACCAGCTGTGATGTGTATTTGTCCCTTCAGGGGTAGTATTTTAGGTTTTATTAAAAATAAAAAATGAAGTACATTAAAAAAAAACAAAGGTTTTGCCTAATATTTTTCATACATCTCACAGAGCTGTGGCACACTGTTCCCAACATTTTGTGTTCATGCATGGGGAGCCAAACTTGAGTCTGGCCTGGGTCATGTCATTTATATTTATGCCAAAGCAACCTGCATTCAAGGTACACTTCACTTCATGCATTCCCGGGAATCAAGCCCATGATCTTGGCATAGATCATCTTGGGACAGGGTCCTGTTCCTAGGCCTGTTCCTCTTCTCTCTCCCTACACTCAGCTAACAGGGAACTTTCTCAGTACTTTGGCTAACATTCTGGCAAGGTTCTCTCAAAGTTACAAATAAACATTCTTTCAGTTATGTTAGTAGAATGTTCATTCAGAGTTACTTGGTCTTTAATAATGTTTCAAAACATTACCACAAAAACATTGATTCATTGTTCATTTGTTCATGGAACAGGTTTATTTGGACATTAATCTAATGTTCTTTTAAATGTTACTACATGTTTCAGAATGTTCAGAGAACAATCAAAAGCTTATTCTCAGTTTTCCTAAATAATAAAGGCAAAAGCCAATAAACAAATTATAAAAAAGAAATTGTTCAATAAGCTTAAACCAACAAACTTCCTGTTACTTTTTAATGCCATGGACCATCAAATTTGATTCCATTGCAAAGAAACCCCATCCTTAAATAAAAGACAGTTATGTATATTTTCATGTTTTTCACAGTGTGTGAAAAATATTAATCTTTTAAATTGTCATTGTGCTGAATATGAAAGCAAATTATCTGAAATGAATTCATTTTTATTAAGCTGACAGTGTATTTTTTTTATTTTCTACCCACTATTTGAGTAACCAAACATTTTCATTTCAAACTTATTTGTATAGCACTCAAATATATTCAAATTCAAATATATATAAAGCATTATTTTTCACAAAATTATAATGCATACTTGGTTTCTTTTTATACATTGACTTGCATAATGTGTCTGACCCTTCCTTAAAATACAAAATGAAACATTTATTCATTTTTAATTTTTAAATAATTTAAAAAACGTGTATATGAATTGTGTATATTAATTAAAAACTCATTTGAATTAATACAGTAGCTTAACACATAAAATTTGTCAGAGCTAAAACACATAAAAAATAAAATAAAAAAAATTCTGTAATTTTTAAAAAAATTTTCTCTCAAGTTTTCTACAGACCCCCAAGCACTCGTCTACCCCCAGTCTGAAAACACCTGCCGCAGGCTATATCATCTTGTGACAGAAGCCACACGCAGCCTTTGCCTCGGGCTGAAGGCTGGCTCACGAGCCGTCTGTGTCACTGGGTGGTTGAGTGGGTGTGTGGCTGCTGGGTTTACGTGACCTGAGCAGCGCCTGTGCTCTGCTCCGGGATCTGAGAGGATGGAAGGGGGCCAGATGACTTGGAGTGTCTGAGCCAGATGTCCAGATGTTCCCGCTTGTCTCTGGTCCTCCTCTCTCACCTCTTCAGATAAGAACAACCATCTGAAGTCAAGACGTTGTAAGAAATGTTGCTCTGTGAATGGAGAGTTGATTCCGAGTCGAAAGGGATGATATGACTAAATGAAAACAATAAATTGAAGGATTAGTTGTCAAGCCTTTCTTTATGTACCATTTATTCAATTCATTGTGACAAAGATGGACATCCAAGAAATGATTTTGTGAAGCATAAACTGGGGAAGTCCATTCCTGCAGAAATATCGTGGCCAGGAAACAACAGGAGCAGAAACTTAGAGAATAAAAAGATGAGCTGATGATCCACCCGCAGGCCTGTTCAGGGATGGAGAAGGTTCAAGACAAGTTCAGTACAGTGGAAATTTCCACCTTGATTTAGTCCGTATGGAGAATTTTCTGTCAAACCTCAAGTGTTACAGGTATTGATACAGCTGCTCTCTGTGATTCTATGGACATGTATCTGCATTAGATCTTAGCTTCATTTGAAAGAGGCCAAAGAAAACGAAAACAGGCAATGAAAACTCTGAGCAGCGCTGTAGGGCTGAGCTGCTTCCTTTGATTCAATGATACTATCCTCTTGTGTTTGCTCTGGGCGAAATGGCACCTTGCAGCGGGCGTTTGTTCAAAAGGTTGTTCACACACTCCCCTGCTCTTGTGGGAGCACTCAGGAAGTAAGCATTCCAGATGGAAACCCCACGACTCACGAGCACTTGACGATCCATCAACGTGCGTCAAACATTAACACGAACAGTCATTTCTTTAGATCCCAGATAAAAATCTCGCGCCATTGGGATTTTGCCCATTTCTTTTCTTTTTTTTTTTGCCGGCGAACTTGTAAAACATTAAAGAACCTGTTTTTAATCACTTTTAACATTTTCTTACCATAGATTTTTGACATTATTTAAAAAAATTATATTTTTATTTTTTTATATTTACGTATTTTTTCTACAGTGGCTTAAAGTTTTTTTTTTAAAGCAAAACAACCATTTTTTTTTATCTAAGTAGATTCAAATCTTATTAAAAGAATCAAGGCATGTGATCTACACTAGCTGCTTTTCACTAAATTAACACAAAGAATATTTATTAATTTTTTTAATTTACTTAAACGCACCAATATAACAGCACAAAATAAATAGCAATATTTATCCACATTCATTTTTACTAAACAGTTTTTCTAAATGTAAAGGGTGGGGACTTCAGTTAATATTGCAGCTATATAAAAATGATTCATTAAAACTGAATTAAATTGATTTATCAAAATAAACAGTTTGAACAGATTCACAGAAATTAATAAAACTTTACAACCAACAACAATATAATATAATATAATATAATATAATATAATACAGCTATATATTTTATATATACTATATATATATATATATATATATCCAAAGTAACCAATTTTTACATTTTTTTTTCTCTCTGAAATTTTCTATGTATGCCTGGAATACATTTCCAATACAGTCTGAATATTTCAAGCTCTAATGCTTGTCTGCACCTCAGTAAACACGCTAACAACAAAACAAAGCATTATTGTGCACAGCGATGCTGTTTAGAATCATAGCTTATAATCTCTGTGTTACTGGAGACGTTCCAAAGATGGCTACACTGATCTGTTCTAATGTCCCTAATGTTAAAAGTGCACTTTGCCAACATTTTAAATAGACCAGGATTCTAAAAATGTGTGTGTGCCTGTACAAGAGCCCAGGAGAAAGCAAAGCGAAAACTGAGGTTTTTGTTGGTGCTGAATGGGGTGGTGACCCTGTAACATGTGCTGAATGAACCCTTACCCTTTCTCTTCCTGTGCTAGTCCTTCCTCTAAAAAAACAGAGATCACACCATATAAGAAACGAAAGGTGAGGAGAAGAAAAAGAAATAAACATAAAGCCCTCGAAAGGTCACTTTTCTGGGTGTAACCGCCGGCGAGTCTAAACGGCGCTGTTTTCTGTATTCCCGTTCGTGTTGGTTTTGCCAGACCCAACTTATCAGAAGTATTATCAATATTCTACTTGAGTATGTCAAAAAGTGAAGGATTTCTCACTCAGTCACACACATTTTCCATTTCAACCCCTATTTTAAACACTTCTGTATAAAAATCGCAGCAAGCTCAGTGTGTGTGATGGGAGGGGGTGAAATGGCTGTGCTGGGAGGAAAGCTCCATTATGATCCGCATGATTTAGAGGCATTGATTTAGTGTTCACTTACAGCATGGCTGACACAAACAGGAATCAGGGATCACAGCTCTCTTCCTGACCCTCCTCTCTTAACTCTTTCAGTACTTTCTCTCACTGTCGCTCTCTCTCTCTCTCGCTCTGTTGCTCTTCTCCTCTCTTTCCTGCTCACACCCTCCCAGCATTTTAATAGTGGCATGATGAAGCCACAGTCTTTAAATATGAAAACCCATGACAAAAATATTCAGTTTTGCTACATTTTTCAAAAATATGATGTATTAACCAGGAGTGAAATAATCTAACCATTTTAATAAATATTGAATGGATATTATTTATATCAATTTTGAAACAAATTGGCCTTTAGCTCTATCATGACCAAGATTTCCTTCTAAAAAACTGCATCAAAAGTTAGTGTACAGTTTGTTTGTTTTTTACAGTGTGAAGATCATGCTTCAAATGGAATATGAGATGTGTGATGTGTGACAGAAATCAAGGTAAACAGAACATACGAGCAATAATAATTTTATTTAATCATTTCCAACCAAACTGTAGGTTTGGCAAATTATGCTAAATAAATAAAGGATACATAAAATCTTAACTATGAAATTAGCCTTAACAGGGCAAAGGAGTAATCCATTTTAAATCCGAAATGTTTCAAATTTAATTTCCACCGCAGAAATTTTATTAAACGCTATAGACAGTGTGAGATGTCGTGGAAATGATTGGAAATGTTAATGACTTTCAGAAAAAAATAATATTGATATCCACTGTTATAAACCAGTATGATGGAAAGCCAAAGAAAGGTGATACTGCTTCAAAAATGGGTTGTTAGATGGCATGAGATATGTGTGAGATTTTAACTCTATTGTATCTTATTTGATGCAAAGTTTCTAAGACCTCTAAATCAACAACATATTCAAAACTTTGCTGAAAAATCTGTTGTACACAATCCACTACATGCCTTCTGCCATCTGATTGATATTCACTTAATATTCTAAACAAGACCTTTTAATATAATTAAGTAAACTGAGGAATAACTTTTTGATATTGTTTGTAATATTTCAAGGCAAACACTTGCTTGACTCACGCAGAAGGTTTAGATTTACTTGATTGTCCATACATCAATATGTCAATGCACTGTTGGAGATTGTTAGTAGACAAAAAAAAATCTACTCTAAAAAGTGTGTTTTAAAGGGAGTTTATTTTCTAAAACTCACAAGGGCCAAGAGTGTCCACAGTTTTAACACTGGATTAGCTTTTAATACCCACTTTTTACTCTGGGTTAGCAATACCACCCCCAATGATCAAGTCATCCGTTGTTGTTACACCTAAGTCTCCAAGTAGACCCAGAAAGCTCTCAGATGCAGTCCATTTCAATATAATTTCAAATTTCCCAAGTGTGTCAGCAAGTTAAATATTTAAACAAGTCATCTAACCACAAAGTGTCAATGTGCTTGTGTAAAGCAGTGTTGGGAAAGTTTATTGAAATCATCCCGTGTCTGGCTCCTCAGAGAGAATGGTGTGATGTCAACACTTTTTATGTACGCAAGCTACGTCAGCGGTGATGAAAAGACTGTACTACAGTTTGGGAACAGGCAACTGATTCAGGGTTTGGCTGGTTGACATGGCTGGTCTGCAGACGCATATCTTTGTCCAAAGACAGACATTCAAAAGTATGCTTTGTTTTATTATAGTATATGTTTCAAGGTAGATTATTTGGGAGGAAATTATACATTTTTTCCCCCTTTCTGCTGCTCTTCATGTCACAGCTCAGGAGAGTAAAGGGTTTAGGAAGGGTTGCCAAGTCTGCGTAACAAAACTAGCCCAATCACATTCTGGCTATCAAAATTGCTCCAATGTGGGTCAAAACCTCCTTCTGAGGGGTTCTATCTTGGTCGAAATCATGTTCTGGGGGGAAAGCTGTTTCACTTCAACCTGCAGATTAAAAACCAATGTGCGGCAGCAGTATAAAATAGTATAAAGCATGGAGTTGGCAACACTGGGTTTAGGATGTGTGTATTCTTGAAGAGCCATCAATCAGCATTGTCATGATGTCAGAGTAATCACATGGCATTTATGGTTCAGGTGATTGATTCAAAATGTCACCAAAATATCTGTGCCAATGAGCAAATATGTTTATATACTTTACATTATCATGCTTACAAAAATGTTTATATACTCTAATCAGATTGATTACTATACATGACCAACCCATTTGAGAAAAAACAGCCTGTTTTTAGACTGGCTTTGCAGTGCAAAGACCAAAGGAGATCCATTGGTACATGCCAAAAACACTCTGTCCTGTTGCCATTGGGTATTTACAGCACAAATACCAAATGTAGGCGCCTCAGTTTTCTGTCGTGCACACAAATCCAAGCTTCCCACGTCACATTTCATTTACTATATAATAAATTCCATGTCATATAAATGAAAACACATGAAATCAGTGGACAGATGAAAGGACAAAAGGGTACATTGATTGAAATGGATGGGAATCTCACGGGCAATAAAAACAGGCGTTGTCACACTGAAATGCCTGAAGTGATATGTGCATTATGAAGCATGCATGGGTCAACAGATGTTTTGATGATGTAATCCATTACAAACTACTTCACGTAGGGGTGGAATCTGCAGAGTGATTGGAGAGCAGTTTGTCATGCTCCAGCGCAATGATGCATCAGCACTGCGCAGTTTGTTTTGTAGGATTTACTTTATGACTGTATACAGACACTGCAAAATATATACAGTGTGTTCATATATATTTGCAATCCTTACAAAATCACATGCAATATCTGTTTTTGTATACGGGTAAATGGGAGGATAATACATGGTTTGCTAGTATATGTGTCGATGCAGCTTTAGTCTTGTGCCACATGTGAATTGTCTTATGATTTATGATTGTGCAACAGAGAAGCAGCTTTTATGCAATATCAGATCTTTTGTACCATATCAACACATATTGCATACGCAGAAGCGCACATGATAGACTGAATGTTCTGCACACAAATCATGACCTCCCACTGCAAGAGTTTAATATGGACCATGCAGTGATGAAGTGGGATGCAAGGCCAAGGAAGGCGATAGTGCTTCAAAAATGTGGAAGGCATCACTCTCACTAGCTGTACCCCAAGGCACATGGTGTGTGTTATGGATCTCAGAGGGCCTTTAGATATATAAGTGAGAATCTAAAGACCAGCAAGAGCTACATGTTCAGACAGTCACATATTTTGATGATCATTATGTGTCACACTGAAATTGAAATCAAATGAATCTGTTTGCTGTTTAAAAAGGGAGTTCACTGCATGATACTAATGATAACAGTCATGTACTGAGGCCAGTTCTCACAGATCAAAATTTGACCAAAATACAGAAAGCGATTACCATTATTATTACACAGATGTCTTGAACACTTGATTGTGATTGCTCGATCTCAGCAGTCACAAGCAGTCAGCTGGTATTTTTGACATATAATACATTTTTATTAAGGCTCGAGCCCAAGTGCCCAGTAAAATATTACTGATAAATGCTTGTCTGAAGACGGAGATTATCGTATACATACCAACCTGAAAATCATTTTCCTTATTCCAGTAATCATGTCGAATGTTTTCTATCAAGTCTTTAGAATCAGAACTAGTGACTTCAGATAGTAGTGATGCAAATAAATCACTCTTTTCATTTTTGATTTTTGCAAAAAGGTTCAAGATTCATTTTCATTCATTCGGACAGATGTCATACTGAAATTGTAATGGGATATTTTATAAAACACCAAACAAAAAGTTCACTATGGGAAACAAAACTAGTAAATATCTTTTGTAAATGTCTTTTCATTTGTGACCCTGGACCATAGTCATAAGAGTCAATTTTCTGAAATTGAGATTTATACAACTGAAAGCTGAATAAATAAGCTTTCCAATTGATGTATGGTTTGGATAGAACAATATTTGGCTGAGATACAACTATTTGAATATCTGGAATCTGAGGGTGCAAAATAATCTAAATATTGAGAAAATCGCCTTTAAATTTGTCCAAATGAAGTTCTTAGCACTGCATATTAATCAAAAATTAAATTTTGATATATTTATGGTAGGAAATTTACAAAATATCTTCATGGAATATGATCTTCACTTAATAGATATCTATAAATCTATCATTTTAACCCATACAATATATTTTTGGCTATTGCTACAAATATACCTGTGCTACCGATGACTGGTTTTGTGGTCCAGGGTCACATTTGTCAGCGAAGCAGCTCTTGAAGCGTGCACATTGTAAATGATCCACTTCTGCAGGTGAAGACCTGTATATCCAGATATTCATAACAGTATCAAAAAGAGTATCAAAATATGAGGACACTTTTTGGTGAGAGTGACTACTGATGAATGGCTAGAAACGCCCCTGCAGTTATTGTATTAATCTGCAATTAATACTTTTACCTTTTCTATAGACTAGATACCGAACACATTTAGCAACAGTTTAACATGTTTTTCGTTATTTTTCAAGATGACATCCAATAGCTGGTATAAATAGCCTAAATAGTGTCCAGGAAAGGCCAGTCTTTTAACGATAAGCTAGGAATAAGTTCTTGAATAGGCCTATGTACGTTTAACATTGTCTCTGTCAACTGTCAAATGCTGATTAAACAGCATATTATTCTTTAAAAATGTTTACTGAAAAAGAACATATTATAGAGAACACACTCGGGTTAGGCGCAGGAGACAACAGAGACTCAATACCGCCATCTAGCGGTGATACGCATCTACTGTTTTTGAGCGTAGCTTGTTGCTATAGAAACACCAGATACAATAGCAACACCTGATTCGAGACAGAAAGTTTGAGACTGCTAGCCAACGTGTTCATGTAACGACTTAAAGTTTTTATGAAACGCCTAGAGACGTACATTATTAATTAAAAAGTTTACTAAAAATATACGCGTATTTTTGAAGGAAATTGGGTTTAAAATGTTCCGGAAAACAATGTGGAGGAAAGCAGTGAGTGATACGGTCAGCTCACATCAACACCGAGCCCTCAATACCACCATTTTTATTCTCAAAGAGTTTGGACCGATTGGCTTTCTCCTGAAAGAGGATGGAGACAGCAAACATTATAAAGTAAGCTTGCTTTACTTTGTTGTTTAATTACATTTTTAATATATTTTGTGCAAATTAACAATGACATTTCATATTTAAGGTGTGTTTGGGCGATCCACACGCGTGTACCTGCCCTACGTTTCAGAAAGAGAAGGATCTTTGTACACACATCTGCTGGTAAATAAATGCTTTGGGTTGAACTCTAAATAGATGTTTCTTCAACAATGGGCACTTTTAACCTTTTTTTTTTTTTTTTTTTTTTAACTAGTTTCTTTTCTTTAATGAAAGTGTAGGTCTTGCCGTCTGGGGGAAGGGTACAATAAAATCTGCATGACAGGCATTTGAAAAGTAGCATAAATAAATTATCTAGGCATTTTATAACATGTCAAATTTTTAGTGTTACCTGGGACAGAAAAGTACACATAGATGAAGAAACACATATACAGTTTGGATGTTGAGATATCATCTAACTTTATCTCATACCTTACTTATCCACTTCATTCTAGGATTTTAATGCGTAAATTTCGACTGCCACGAGATCATGAATGTAAGTACACAAACCTTTTTTTATAAGGTGTAGGCGTCATCAAACAATCCATTCCAATGATATCTTGCAAACAGATGCACACATAAAGGCACATACCACCTGTACATTAAATGGATTAAATGAAAATTTGATGTTTATCTGCTTACCCCCACGGCATCCAAGATGTAGGTGACTTTGTTTCTTCAGTAGAACACAAACGATGATTTTTAACTCAAACTGTTGCAGTCTGTCAGTCATATAATGGCAGTCAATGGGACCCACGGCTTTGAGAGTCAAAAAAAAACATACACAGACAAAACCAAATTAAACCCTGCGGCTCGTGACGATACATTGAGGTCTTAAGACATGAATCAATCGGTCTGTGCAAGAAACTGAATAGTATTTATATAATTTTTTACCTCTGATCCACCGCAATGTCCAACTGTCCTCAGCGCGTTCACAACATCAGGCGCGTGACGCGTCAACATGCTCTGGCATAGTAGATGCATGCACGGAAGCGATCTGTCACGCGTATACGTCACTCATTGTTTAGATTGCTTCCGCGCATGCATCTACTATGCCAGAGCCTCAATGACCTCAGTGTATCGTCATGAACCGCATGGTTTAATTTGGTTTCGTCTGTATATGTTTTTTTTTGACTCTCAAAGCCGTGGGTCCCATTGACTGCCATTATATGACTGACGGACTGCAACGGTTTGAGTTAAAAATCTTCGTTTGTGTTCTACTGAAGAAACAAAGTCACCTACATCTTGGATGCTGTGAGGGTAAGCAGATAAACATCAAATTTTCATTTTTGGGTGAACTATCCCTTTAATGTTTGAGCTACAAGTGTCTTTCTGGTCATTTGTTCTTTTTCAGACTGTTTTCAGTATGGTCTTGGGGAGAGACAGATCCTAGAGCTGTTACAAGGGCTTCATGTGACCAAAACTACGTCTCCTAATGACAGGAGGAGCTCAGAGCCATCATGTCCTGAGCCTAGTCAGGAAGACGGAAGCATCAAACAGAAAGACATTGAGAAAGATGATATATGTCCAATATGTCAAGAAGAACTTTTGCTGAAAAAATTGCCTGTAACCTATTGCAAGTAGGAGAACTTATTTAGAATTAATCTTATTTAGGAAATTAAATGGATACTCTTTGAATATTTCTCTAAAATAATATAATATTGTATTAAACAGCAAGTGAATATGTTCCATAGCTGAAACATTTGAAATCAATATATTTTTAAACATAGAAATGTAGTATTTATGCCTTTTCTCAAATGTATCACACTCACCCAAGCTTCCATTTAAACTCAAAAAGCTATTAGTGCTCTTCAGTAACATGAAATTTCTGTGCTGTGGTGGTGACTGGTTGCAATGTAATTATGCATCATTTTTAAGGTTCAGTTGTGGAAACAACATCCACATTTCCTGCATGAAGGTATGGGCTGATCATCAAACAAAGAGGGACCCACGTGGCCTGCTTAAGTGTCCACTGTGTAGGGAGGACTTTGGCACTTTTAAGCAGCTGATTGAACAGGTACATCATTCCAAGACACAGTTAATTACATTTTCTTTACTTACACTTTGTTTAAACTTAAATCATCTCGGGTTTAATTGTGTTATCTTTGACAGGTGAAAAATGCAGGTGAACTGTTAACCTGCTATGAGAAGGACTGTTTGGACAAACATCTGGGTGTTATGTGCAACAGCTGCAGGGTTTGTCCAATCATCGGCAGATGTTTCAAGTAGGCATCTGTTACACAGTACAGACATATACTATTGTTCAGAAGTTTTGGGTTGGTAAGATTTTTTTTTTTTGGAAGAAGTGTCCTATGATCACCAAGGCTGCATCTATTTGATCAAAAATACTGTAAAAGCAGTTGTACTGTGGAATGTGAGTTTTCAGCAGCCAGTACTCCAGTGTCACAGGATCCTTCAGAAATCACTACAAAATGCAGATTTTTTATTATCATATAAATATCAAAGTTGAAAACAGTTAAAAATAAGCACTGCTTATTATTCCTGTGAAAACTGTGATGCATTTTTACAGAATTCTTTGATGAATAGAACAGAATAGAACTAGAATTTATTTTAAATAGAATTTTGTATTGGAAACAAATTTGTAACTGTGTAAAACTCTTTGTTTTGGTCAGTTTAATGCATCTTTGCTGAATAAAAGTATTAGTATTGATAAAACTTTTCAAAGTTTTAATTTTTTTTTAAAGAAAAAAACCTGCTCAGCCCAAATGTTTGAATGGTAATCTATAAATTTGTGATTCTGACTAATGTTGGATTGGAGTGTCATTTTCAGTGTCTTAAATCTGATATTCATAGATGCACAGACTGCAGTTATTTCCATCTGTGTGAGGACTGCTTTAGGAGAACAGTACATCCACAACATTGCTTCATGGTTCGAATGGTGAGATTTCAAGTTTCACATGTGAGCAGGACACATGCTATTCATAACTGCAGAATGTAGTTATTTATAGCATAAATAGTGGCACTGTCAAACAATATAATGAACAGCATTATTTTAATATTTAAATGGATGTTTAGGCTGTTACAGTGATTAATGTGTAGTAATGCATTATAGAATTACTGATAGAATTTCTTTACTGTTCTAATTGTGCAGAAAAGAGGTCAGCCATGGCAGACAGCAGAACCTCACACCTCTGGGGACACACAGAAAATGGAAAACCACTCAGTGGGTAGTAGGTTCGTCTGCTCCATTCTAGATTCTGTGCAACATAGTTATATTTTTAATTCCAAACCCACTTTAAGGATTTTTTTTGGGGGGGGGGGGGGGATTATTGGGACATATTACTCTATTTTATTCTACATTACAGCTCCATTAGCATGACTGGTGTGATGTGTGATATCATCCCGAACCATGTAATGAAGAGTTTGCCGATGGTGAGCGTTCGAAAAGAGTCCAGACTGCTTTATCCAGGTGTTCAGTGTAGAATCTGCCTCTCAAGATTTCAACTGGGTCAGCATGTCAGAACTCTTCCCTGCAAACATAAGGTAACATCTCAAGTTCAGCTTATTCAAGGTGTGTTGAATACGGATAATTAATATCTTTAATATCTTTTTTATTATCTATTTTCTTTCTTTCCTGAACCTGACCCAGTTCCATACTGTCTGTATTGATCCATTGCTCCGCAAGTCTAACTGCTGCCCACTGGACTTTCACGTCATCTACAATCCTCTTATGTGGAACCCCAAAAGCAGCAGAAAAGAAAAATCTCTGGCTCCATCTAGTGATGTTCTGAGCAAGCGTACTGATGACCAGATCTCAGAGTTCTTTCTACCAGGTATTGGTTTGCTCGTAAAAAGAGGTAGTGCTCCATCTCGGTTGAGAACAGTGACATCTGAACCAGGGTATTCCAGTCCTTCCTCTGTGGATGCACTCAGTGAGGGTTTTCGGGATCTCTGCATCAATAGTTCCCACGTAGAAACATATAACAGAATGTCCAACATAAAGCAGAATTATACAAATAAACATCATAGGAGCTTATCAGTTGGGAAGGCAATAGTTGCACAGAGGAGAGAGTCCTTCCCGAATAGGCCCTCAGCAGTTAGTCTAACTTGTTTGAACGTGCAGTCAGCTTTAGCCGGAACACAAAATGACCAGGAAAGACTCACTGTGGACATTAATGGGTCATCCAGCATGACTCCAGCTTTCGGCAGGATCAGACCACTGAGGAATGGTCGCTTAAGACAGAAACCAAGGCCAAACATGGTGGATGTGAAGGATCTTCATCTCTGGATGACAAACAGTCCTGTTATACTTATGAGAAAACAAGAGTAAAGTGAACAAATATGTAATCAAAAAACAAATGGTAGCAAGTTGCTTCAAGGGTGTTTGGATTACCTCCACAGTCCAGGAAGCAAGAATTCAAGACACTCAAATGTGTAATATTAAAAAGCTTTTATTAAAATGTGGCTATAATGTTAAAAACCAGAAGCACCCTGAGGAAGGCTCTTTTTAATGTTATTGCCCTGTATTAAAATGGGCTTTTTAATGTTTTACATCATACGAGTGCCTTAAATTTCTTGCTTAATAAAATCAAGCATGTTAGGTTTTCTTGTATTTAGCTGAGCAGTCACTGAATTTCAGAATTTTTAAACTCAAAATTAACAGTGCGTGATCTTTGCAGAAAGCAAAGGCGGGCCATTTTTGACATTTATGTTGGTATAAGAGACAGTACTTTTATTATTGTCTTTTACATTTAAGTATTTAATGTTTATGTGGTTAAAAAAATCAAGAATAAAATGTATGCTTTCATTAATGCTAGGTACATAAAACTCATGAGTATTTTTATTTTTGGTCAAGTACCTTTATTAAATGTGCACAAAAAGGCAGATTACAAGCTGTACTTCAAAGCATCCAGGAATGGCTCATGAGCCATTTAAACCAGTGTGTTGAGAAATCATTAAAATATATTACAATTAATGAAATAATAAATGCTACAATACAACATAAATTACGTAAAAAAAAATTCAGCTGACACAATGCAATCTCTCCTCGGTCATACTTCATTTAAAATGTCAAACCATCTTAGTTCAAATTTGCTGCCTGACAACAAGAAGCTAGTGTTTTATTGTAACTGTAAATAAGAATTAAACGGTTACAATTAATTGTCCAAAATAATAAAGCTAAAAAAGCTCCAACACATTCAGTACATGAGTTGATAATGATTTGTTGTCTATTTGTGAAGAAATATTTCACACACAAAACACATTAGCACAAGAAACATCTTAATATGCTAGGTTTATGACCTGTACAGCTGTGCTTCCAGCACTGGCCTTGGTAAGGTAAACCATAACCTGAGACATATCGTTGATGTTTTTGGGTACTACATTCTTAAACATGAAAACACTGAATGATAAAAGCATCACAATGGACGGCATGCAAATGTGACTAGCAATAATACATTAAATAAGTACAGTGTGTTAAAACGGCATATGACCTCGAAGGCCTTAGTCGCTCCTTCAGAAAACTCTTTGCAACACACTGGTGCTCTTTCTGAATTGGAGAATATATAGTGCTTAGCTTAACAGTGCTCACTTTTTTACACAATTTATTTTAGAATTGCTTATGGCACTGTGTGGCAGTTCCTTGCGTTACATTTTAATGTATATAGAACTGAATTGACGATCAAAAACTGATTCCAAGCAAGTCAAGAGATCCAAATTGATAGCATTTAAACAGTTTTTCAGACTCATTAGAAGAGCATTGTGGGTACAAGCATTGTGCTCACAGGGCAACAAATGTTTAAAAATACTTAGATATATAGATATATACATACTTTTACAATGTATTTTTGAAGGTAAACAAATATGTTCTTTCAAAGAAGTTTGTAAAAACATTGTACAGTGTGGTTGGGAAATTGTGTACGAATGAACTGCTGACAAGATGCTGGATACAGCATAGCCACAATAATTGACTTTGAGCTACGGCAGGTAAGACAGGCATTTTTGTTTAATTCATTCTTCCTGATGTTTATGTTATAAGGCAATTTGATCAAAACCATTTTCAGACACCAAAAAGCTACGGCTACACGCAAGTTATTCAGTTAGTGTTTCATTTGGGGTCTCTCCTCCCTCATGTGTCGAGATGTCTTCTTGTCAGGCTTCTTGTCTCGAACCTTCCGCAGTCTCCGTGGTGGAGGGGTAGATTTGGACTCGCTAGAGGTGTCCCCTGCATCCCTGTCCTCCGGGATGTTGGGAATGGCTGCACTACTGCCTTCCAGGGTGTTCCTCAGGGACG